>JABFPN010002023.1:0-24593 GCA_022817305.1 Leptoteleia sp. ZL-2020
CGCGCGCAACCCAAGCTACGAAGCATGCAGGAGACAGGGAGCAAAGTCTCTCTAGGGAGCAAAAATGTACTTTGCTCCCGCTAAACAGGGAGTTTTGGGGCATTTTGCGTGCACGTGTTACAAAAAAAAATTTTTCATGGGTTATTTCAATATTTCCGAAATTAAATTTAATTTTCTTTTCTTCTTCTTTATGAAATGTGAAGTATTTATCTTATATGTATTTATTAATTGGAAATTAATACTTTAACTACGAATGTAACCGTGGGTAATTAAAATACGAATACCCACGTAAAAAAGTCAGTATTATCTCGTACTGACAAACGGGAAAGAATACTGTACGCCAGTTCTGACACACAACTGTTGGTAATCTGTAAAATTTCAATACTTATTTACGATAAAATGTGTACTGGGCCGACAGTTGACTCACTGGTTGATTACCAATAGATAACTGTTCATTTTTTTATTTGGCAAATTTCTTTGTACAGCTTATTCGTTATTTTCGAGATATTTTTATCAATTTACACTCACAAAATTGTCTATTTAAGAGTAATAGAATATTCTTATATTAAATAGGATTTCCATTCATTATATGGACAAAACGAAATTCTATTTATAATAAGAATAAATAATTCTTATAAAGCATATATTTATCTAAAGAATAATTCCATTTATAATAAATGGATTTTTTTTCAAGAAAAGAATAAAAATAGCTTCAGTTTAAAAATATTCAACAGATGATACAAATTTAACTTAACAATTGCTTGCAGTATATATAAATATGTACATACCCACACTACATATGAAAATATGTATATTTTAAATTGTTGGAAGCACTAATTTAACTTGAAATTTGTACACACTATACAATTAATTAAACAACACTGATCGAACGTATAAAATTTAACACGCACTGAACACGGGCCGAAACAATACTGCGACGATGACAGTTCAACTAGGCTTATATATTTACAAATAGACATATTCTTATCATTAACAGAAATCTCATTAGTATTATCTGAGATATATTATTGTAAAATTAATTACCTTTTAATATAAACACTCAAATTTATTGTACACTAATTGAATATTTTTATTTTTAATTGATTTTCTATTAGTATTAATAGGACAATTTTCTTTGTACAGTTTTCTTAAAGTAAGTATATTTTTTTTCTGAGTGTAGTTAAATGGGATACACTACATACAAGGTGTCCCAAAAGTATATATGTTAAACTGTAAATAGCATATATGGCTTATTCTTATTTTTTTAAGTAAATATTTCTACAAATATAATCGTTTTAAATTCATTTTTGTCAGGATATTTAGTTAATTTAATACATGGAATTATATAATGCTTGGTAAGGCCCACCAATCTATTTCTGAGCGTTCTGAAACATTGGATCTCAAAGTCGTAACTTGTCGCGAATTGCCTTTCGCGCATCGTGTCGCGTAGAAGCACAAAAATGTATGTGCATTTCCGGCTGTGTTTCTTGCGTCTGATGACGCCGACACAGGAAACGCTTAAGTGAAAACAGGATGTTCCGGGTCACCTGATCGAATAACGGTTTTCGCCATCATTATCGATACATGACAAGAAATAATCTCAATTTTTTTTGATTCATTTATTTTTACGTAACTTATATTTATGCAGCGTATATGTTTCTGAAAGCATTTATGCAGGCATACTTCTATGCCTGCGATAACTATAATATCTACTTGTGTCATTAATAGCCAAACAATGTGTCTAATTTAAATAGAAATTTAGTGGTGCACTTTATATTTATGTCCTTGTGCAGTATAGGCGTCGTAAAAGAATGCTGAAAATGTATCGCTATAATGGAAATAATATAAATAATTCTTTTGGTCGTTGCCGCAGACGATTGGCTATTATCCAAGCGGGTGCATACCACCTTGTCTATTTTCATATAATTCCGTGGCGTTTTGTCGCGGAATTTCTGCGCGTTCGGTCCTTTTGACAAAACGCCGCGACAAACAATTATTATATGCAGGAATATATGTGGCATATAAGCAGGCATATATGTGGCATATATGGGGCATATATATACCACCTATATAATATTTTTTCATAGGACAGATATGTCCATAATTTAGTTTGGATGTACGGATTCTCTACTACTTCGGGAGAGCTCGAAAAGAAATTGCGTAATAATTTTTTTAACAGCACAACGTCACTGTTAATTTCGAATGACACTTGCAACGTCGCGTCCTCTCGCCAAACACGCGAGCCGGTAATTCGTTATTTCGTAATCTCACTTCTTTTAACCCTTCCTCGATCCTGCTGCTCGCCCTGCTAAAAGGAAGAAACGTTACTCGACTTGTTTGAAATTCCCCGGTGTTCCTGCGCAATCTTTCATTTTGAAACGCACACGTGATTCAAAAGCTATCCGTGGCCCGAGCTCCCTACTTATTCCCTCACTACCACTTCGTCGTGTATGCAACAGGTATCTGCACTGACGTCACGATCTGCACCAATACATAATCACACGTGCGTGAACAAAAGCTCCTCTCGAGTCGTCATAATAGAGCCTGTCAATAATGCTACTTTTTCCTTTTTTTTTCTTTTTTTTTTTTTTTTTTTTTTCTCTATCACTTAGCAAATATTTCCTTTTACTCATGCTCTTCCTTCTTCGATCGCTTCTTTCATTCCAAAGGGCGTTTAGTAATTGAGTTTTACTTGACTCATTACCGACACTTAAAGAAATTTATTATTACTTGCTACCATGTTTAATAATAACTCAGAAATATAAGTGTATCTACCTTATCATATGCTGCAGTACAAATTAAACAATACAATTTAAAAATTTTTTGGAAGAAAATAACGTTAGAAGGAAGAGAACCCGGGTAGATACAAATTTATTTGGTTGGTTGTTAATTCCATAAATGTAAAAGAAGAGGTAATTTAAATTTTTTTTTTTTTTTTTTTTTGGAGAAGTAAATTGACTTTCGTGTAATATTTGATGGAAACAATTGAATAACCAGGTGTAACTGGCCGCGCGAGTCAATACATTGATGGCAGCGCTGTGGCTTTCTACAATGGGAATTCTAATTAGAGATAATGACGTCATTAAGGTCTGAAGCACGACGAGACGGAATGGTCTGTTGAGTTTGTTATACAATCCTACGTACGTAAGTGATTGTAAACGTGGTGTGCATGTACCCCCACGTTTACACTCATATATATATCCTAATGGTAAATAATATTTTTGGTACATTATGAAAATATATAAACAGCATTTTTGTAATACAAGCGAGAAATCAGAAACATTTCTAAAATAACAGAGAAAGAAAGAAACTAGGGTCACTTGGACTGTCATAAGTTACAATTTTTCTTCTTCCATTTTTTAGGGATAAAAGTCGCTATTTTCTCGTATTTACTGCAAAAAAACTCGGTGCGCAACGCGGGACGAATGCGATTCTCAACGAGTGTGAATAGTTTGCCGCACGAGCGAAGCGAATAAGCGAGCAAACTATTCACACTTGTTGAGAAGCGCCATCATTCGTCCCTAGTTGCATAAGTACCATTGTGCAGTTGAGGACTAATAATGGCGATTCGCAATCCGTGTGAATAGTTTGCCATTGCGACTCGCTTCGCTCGTGCGATAATCGCGCCAATTGATAGTCGTATCCGTGCTATGTTGCATTCCAAGTTTTTAGCAACAAATGTAAAAAAATGGTGACTTTTGTGGGTAAAAAACCGAATAAAACAAATGCGTAATTGCAATCGAGTGACGAAACCCTAGTTAAAATGAAATATATATGGTCCATATATGGTCCATACATGCTCCATACATGCTCCATATATGACCCATACATACTCCACATTTTACGTTATTTTTTTTCTTTCTTCACATTATTGTCCCTCCCTACGTTGTATAAAATTACCTTTTCGATTAATTGATTTTATTATTTCGTTTGTTTTAGGGGAGCTGCGGCAGACGAACTTGCAGTTACTCGGGAAAGTAGGTAAGTTTCTAAAACGATCCTAATTTATTTTGAATATTCAAACAAAACCATTAGCCTTTGACAATCAATTTGACCGGCTCGCAATACGCATTCCGACTTTCACAATAATTATTCATATGAGCTCAAAACATATAAGATAATTGCGTTATTATCGAAGGGGGAAAAAAAAATGACCGAAATCCAATTTTAAACTTTCAAAACGAGCACACCGAGCGAACACTTGAAAAAGAATCTGCGCATAAATAGCGGATGATACGGGAATATTAATATTTGAGATGGGAGTCGTTGGCGTTGACACGCGTCGAAACCAACCGCTACATTGTGTTGCGGACTGAAATACAGCTGTCAGCGCGGAAGACTACACATATCAATTTAAGGCGGCGAAGCGCGTTACGTTTTGGTGCGAGGTGCGCGCATCGGCGCACATTAAATCGCGCTCTTTTTCCGAAAAACAGTTAGCGTTGATTAGTCGGGCCCGGTCTCCGCGTCCGCGCGCGCGCGCGCGCGCCTACGCCCGAGAATCTGTCTTACGTTCCTACGCTTATAAGGCAAGGAAGACGAGGCGTGAAATTCCTCATAGTGCTCGTACCGATGGCCGCGAGTGCGAGCAAGATGGATGGAATATACCCGGGGCATCGAATCGGACGCGTCGCGTATCACATAAAGTCAAACGTAGGATGCCGCTAAGCAGAACCTTATAAGGCGCAAATATCCGCGCGCACATTTCAACCCAGTGTACTAGAGAGAGAAGGAGGAGCCCAGCCGAGCAACGGACAAGGACGGCGAATGTCCCTTTTGCCGAGGCATTGAGCCGCGCGCTGGAATTCTCGTCTTTCTATATCCTTCGCTCCTTTTCTCGACTGCAATGCGTTAGGAATACACGATTTATTAATTTATTAATATTTATTGATAATTAATTTATTTATCTATCGTTATATTCCGTTGTGCTCGCTTGACGTTCGTGCAAGGTCTTTTAATTTATTATTGTGTCTTCTATTATTTATTAATTGATTCGAGTATAATTTCTAACGGGAAGGCAATCACATTAAATAACCAAATTCAAAGCATTACCGAACATTTAACTATCGATATCAAAGCGCTATACAAGGCTTCCTAATAAGTACACATATTGTATGATATACTCAGTATATTCGTGGGATGTATCCAGTATATAAGTAGACTATTAAATATCCTGAATACATCTTGAAGGTATACCCGTTAAAAAATTTTATATGTTTATATACAAACATATATAAATAGATTTATATATTCTCTCTCTCTCACACACTCACACTCTTTCTTTCTCAGAATTTGTAATCGTGCCATTAGGTATTCTCATTTCTGGAAAAATTTTACGTTTACCGTGCGATGCGGCAAAATGAAATTCCAGGACCGACTAATATTCGGATTAATAACGAGCGAACCAATTTCTGATCCCGGTTTGTGATCAAAGAATACGCGATTCTGATGGAGCGTGCATCGTCGGGCGCCTATTTTTCCTCGCCTGAGCCTTATTAGAAGGTTGAAAAACGAGAATAGGTCCAAGCCAATCATTAGAGAAATTCCCCTCTTTCTACCAGTAGGTTGCGGTCATTTATCCGAAAGTACGTTGCCCTATTGGTTTCTTGTCCCAAAGAACTACACGGTGGAATGCAAGCGTCTCTCGCAAACAATATTGTAGATAATATTGCAGAAATTATATCGTAATTCAATGAACAATTAATTATCTTTATGGCACGTTTATAAATTTATATAATTCAAGGCAATTTTATGCTAAATTTATTGTAAAGCAATAATCTTAATACTCTTTGATCTAAAACGATTCGTTTCAAATTCAAACGATTGTTTTAGGATTGCATTTAATTATAACAAATTGTAAAGTTTGCGACCCTGTTCATAAAGCTATTTTAAGCGTTATCATTGATATTCATTTGTCAATAAGGCTGAATAAGTTAAGCACTCTGTGGAAATATATCAATTCTACGAATAATTGTTTCAGATCTGATTTCATTCGTCGAAAAAAAAAATGTGACAAGTGCTATTTGGAGAAGGCTTTAGCAACAAATCGTACGTAACCTTAGCAAAAATAAAACATATATGGCTCATATATATTTTAACAACTTCATACGAGGAAATAAATAATTCATATATTGACATACATGATCGATATGTGGCAATAATTGATATAATATTTTAGTCATATATGGTTTTAATAATTTCCTTATATGGAAATCAATTATATAGCCATACGTGAACCATATATGGCCATATATGAATTAAGAAAAAGCATGTCCATATATGAATTTATTTTTTACTTATATGAAATTATTAAAACATACATGGACCATATGTTTCATTTTTACTAGGGTATAATGGAACATTGCAGTCAGCAAGAAAAGAAAAATGAAAAAACTAACGAAACAAGCGCCAGAAAATAGTTGCGTAGCTAAAGAGAGCCTATGCACGATAAATATAAGACCTTCCTTCCCGACTCTCCCCAACGTGACCACATTTAGTTTCCGTTTGTTATATATCTGGTAATAGTAGAGCCGGTAACGTGGCGGGCCAGCCAAAGTTTCCCGGTACAAAGACCTACCGCCGAGAGATTTCACCGTTTGTCCGTTTGATCGCTTTCTGCCCGACAATCCGATCCGTCGAGTCAAAACAAATTGACTTCGGGGCTATCGGCCGTTCCAAGCTCGTTTCGTTAAAAAGCGAAATCCCATTTTATTCACGTTCAAATTGTGACTCCGCGGCGAGCGCGGCTCACGTGTAGCATTGATGAAAATGCAAAAGGAAGATATGCGGCGTATACATCGTGCACGTCGAGCGCCTTCATTGCTACGAGCACGGTAATGGCTGACGTCACCGCCGTTGGAAACAGCTGACCGCATTCCAAGATAATTGCTTTGCATAATCGTCAAGATGTTCTCGGTCCCGGCGTATTATTTCTTTTATTATTATTGTCGTCGCTGCCGTCGTTTTACTTTTTGATTTGTTTTGCAACTCTTGCCGGGGACGCCCCGATGGATTGGAAGGGTCCGCGCGCGCCATCGTGGCCATTCCAAAGACAAAGAGATCGGTACGGCTCGGATTCGTAGGTTAATAGTTGCGCAGCCCGACATTGGCTTTTAAACTTTAAAGAGCCGATCTCGCGGCCAAGTGGCTCTCAAACCCCGTGTTAAGGTCTTTGGGTCTTTTGTTTCGCATTCTACGTTTCTCACATCTGCCTGCGATTTATTCTGCAGTGAGAAAAAAAGTTGTGATAAAAATTACTATACCTTCTGTGATTGAAGGGACACCGTCTATGATGTTTGTACAATTACGTACGGACCATATATGTTTCATTTTTACTAGGGAAAATATAAAAATTTACTGTAATAGTACGGTAAAATAGCAGACACTAATAGACAATATCCTTCCAACGCCAGAAAGTACGGTAATTTTAACAACTTTTTTTCTCAGTTGTAATATTTTAAAGTAATTAGGAAATATTCTGAGAATGTTACAATGGTTTTCACTTCCACTGGATTTACTTTGCTTTATTTTCATTCAGCAGAATATCACTTCAATGAGATAATTTCCAGTTTCGTTACACTTTGCGATAGCAATTGTACGTTTTGATAATTCTGCACTTTTCAAATTAAATATTGTTTTAGATTTGTATAACTATTGTACAACGTTTAATATAGTGTGGAAAGTAAATCATTACTCTAATAGTGTTTGCTATGTCTCGAGAATAAAATCGATTTCATACAGCAGTGCAATTTGCTCTCGAGTATTTATACGTACAGCTGTTTAGATAACAAACACTCGTCATTATGTTTCATATTCGTAAATATACAATCACGAAATAATGCACTCGTAATGTGATTACATATATATGCTCGCATATATGCCATATATATTCCCACATATATGCCACATATATGACAACCTGTATATATATTTTTTTTTTCATGGGAAGTTATCGCAAAAATTTCGCAATTATTACCTTTGAACACTTTTGTCCGATAACATTCAGACATCCTTGGTATTAACATGGCGTTAACCCTGCGTCAATTTACTTCGTTTGAACGCAAATATATCGCAAAGTTAGTCTTGCAGGGGAAATTTAGTAGGGCACACGAAACGCCTTGCGTTCCACGCAGTATAACTCAGAGTTATCGCTGTGTAAAGTGAGTTTGACTGGGGTTTAACTTCTTAAGGCATAAATTCGTGTGTCTTTACTCCCTAAAAACGAGCAATTAAAACCGTGTTTTACGTACACTTGTGACAAATACGGAAGATAATTTGTATCAATTTTTCAACAAAAATATCGTTACTCTACTCGTATTACGATTATCCAAAAATAAGGTCAAATGCTTGTTTGAAATTCGTGGGAATTATTAAAGGTTACTCTTTTTATTAAAGATGGGTATTTTTCTCTCTCTCTCTTTCTCTTTCTCTCTCTGCGCACGTTCCACCACGATGATTACACTGGATTATTCCATACGGTTCTTATCGTATCGTTCCTCACAAGCTGGTCCCAATTGCCAAGGTTTTACTAATTCTTAATTTTAATTCTCATACATTGAGACACTGTAATTCCCATTCATCCAGAGTCAGTAAGACGGAAATATCGCGTCTTTTCGATTCCCTTTCCTTTTTGAAAATGTTTTGCCAAGTTATACGAACTGTTCAGTGGTACTTTATATCACCAGCTCGCTTACAATGCGCCATCATGACGGCTTTTTACAGACGCTTCTCTATCTCAATGCCAGAATCGGTTGTGTGGGTATTTTACATATGGATCGTTATATAATGCGCGTATCAAGCACTCGTCTTCGTTAAAAACTCACATAAATCGGTCTCGATTGGCCGATTTATTAAAGTCGATCTATTTATTTCTCACAATTGTTTTCGCCATATTTATTGCTGGAATATTTTTCGATTTTTCGAATAAATTAGTTCGCTGTGTATGTTACCAGTGACAAAATTTTATATAGGTGACATATATGCCCCCATATATATACCTCCATATATGCCACATATATATTAGCATATATGGCAACCTACATACATTTTTTTCATAGGTAAATTGTATCACGCGTTGAATTACTTTCAATAGAAATTGCGGGATTATTATTTTTCGAGACATCAAATCTAGCAATTAATGCTTCCGAAAATTAGTTCCGTAGTGTCGTCTCTTTATATTGCGCTAATAAAATCAGAGTTAGCAGTTGATTCAAAGTTGAAGAACTGTTCAAAGAATGCTCAGCGTACGTAGTTTGTCTTCTCTTTTACGCGCATGTGAGATAGATCGTTCCATTCAGAGCATACCATGAATGAACACATGCTCTCCCATTATGACCATAACATTATTTTCTTTACGTTATAAAAAATACTAACGGCGTTCTTGTAGTAAATTCAACTGAATTTCATGACTCTTTTTCTTTAATTTCATTCATACGCGAGAAATTAACGTCCAAAGTAAAAATTTATTTAAGCCACATATATGCCGTCATATATGTACTTGTGTTGTGTAAATCGTTTTTTGTTATTTTTTGTGTGAGGTGTTTATTAAAATCAAGTAAATAGATCTAATTATATGTTTCATCGCCCATCAAAGGGAATTCGTCGTATCGTTTATCTTCGTTATACAAATGATTCCCATTTAAAATGCATCGATGAATATTTTTAATCGTATAAGTTAAATATAAACCGCATGAAATATTATCGAAGTCGCGGAAGTGGACGGATCTTCCGTTTAGACGGTCGTCTAAACGCACACTGAATATACGAGAGTCATCTCATACTAGTCACCGTTTTAATCGGACATGCGGGCTTGCGGCGCGCATCGTTTCCGGACGTGACGTCACTTAGGCAGGCTTCGTTCGCATCGCCGTGCATTCCACCTCTTTCGTATCATTTCAACCGAGCAATGATTATACACACATGCACACGCGCAAGTTAACAAGCGCGCACTGCGCGCGCGCACACACACACGCAAACGCTCGTACCAACGCGAACGATACACGCGATTCACACTGGAGCGCGTGTGCGTGTGCGTGTTGAAGCGTACAAACGTGAGCGGGCGCGATATGGTTACAGGAACGGGAGATGAGAGATAGCCGGATGAGTTCTAGACGGTTTAAAGGCCCGCGTTCAAGCTCGGGGTACTTTGCCCGTTATATCTTTATCTCTTAATCCGTTGCCATTTCGCTGAAAAATTATTTCGTCGATCGAGGAGCTCGCGATCGGTCGCATCTTGGAGGAAAAATTCTATTAATTAGACCCATAGAAAAATGTTATATAGGTGTCATATACGTCGGCATATGTTTTCAGAAATTTTTGTTGAATGGATGTATCAAAATTTTTATCACTTATACCACACTCTTACGTAATTCACACCGCAGAACTGTTGCCCGCAGTGATGCCATTAGATTGTGTGGATTAAAATTCCGCTGCCCTCACCACGCGCCTTGTCATCCTTGGGATTTATTCCCGCTCGAACGACTCGAAGGATAACCAGTAAAGTGAACTGCAATACCGACCTCATTTTAGCGCCATCCGCCGTTATTCAGGGAAAACGATTGCTCATCCTTTTTATTCAATTGTTAGAAATATTATTTTTTTCTATAGAATTTTAACACAACAAGACACTACGTCATAGAACCAAATACATTTGTACTTAATATTGGCAAAACATTGCGAACTGGCAACACTGTAAACCAGCTCTCCTAATTTCCATGCATGTTTGATCAGATGAAGGCAGCGTTGTCATATTTAGAGTCCAAATCTCTGCTTAAGTTTGTTAATTAGTTATCATTTTCAGTTAATCTTAATATTACTAATATTATCTGACGCACAATTTATTTAGCCTAAAAATTGGTCTGACTTACATAACGCATCATCATTTAAGGAATATAGTACACGTGACACAACGCGTATCCGCCTACTTGCTGTACAATTATCGATGCGAGCGCAAAGGTCACGATGGCTAAGATGACTGAGAAGTCGATTAGTGGGATGCGATGCGCGGACAATTTTCTTTTCCGCCGAAGAGAAACACCCCCGAGGAAAGAAATGTATTACCGCCCACGTACTTTGCGACACTTTTCCGTATGCTCGATCTAATATTTAATCCCACAAAGTCAGCAAGCCTTTGACGAAACATAGAAATACTATATGTCACTGAAATCCCACAAAAATCCCACAAAAATCCCACTAAATCCCACTAAATCCCACAAAAATGACAAGGAAAATGACTCCGCATACGGGGCAAGAAAAATATACCGCGTTATGGCAGTGTACAAAGACGATAAATAGAGCAAAGTATAACGTAGAAAAAAAGTTAGTAAGAGTCCACCAACAACAAGGGTCTTGCCTCTTCTAGGTGCGCGTCTTGTATGGATTCGTCGGTTTCTGTGGTGGTAGTGGTAGTATTGGCAGTAAAAGTCCGTACAGTAATGAATAGATTAAACAACCTGACGTCACAGGATGGATTATATAAACAGCAGTGCTCGTGACATCGGACGTAGGAAGGAAGTTGACTTCCTGTTGAACCTACACCGGCAGAAATTTCTATATTAATTTTTATATCAAGGCATTGGCATCCCGTTCGGCGGTTAATATTCACGCGCGAGACAAATTCACATTTCCCTTTTGACTTTTCGTTTGTCACGCTTTCATAATTGATAATTGACAATATTTCAACAATTTGCAATCTCGATCCCGTGCGGAATACCCATGAAAAATTTTTATATAGGTAGCATATATATTGGCATATGTTTCTCAAAACATATATACCGTATATTTGCCCCACATATGCCTGCATATTCTTTCTTCCCAAATTCTTTTGAATTCCCAAATCAAATTGAAAATTTTCGATTTCAATGTCATTCCAATCCGCAGAATGCCAATATTTTTTACAGGGCAATTACGAGCCGGCATTTTTCACGATTTTGTCCCGCCATGCAATATTTGATCAAAGTTGCGTTAAACCATTTAAATGCGAAATAAAGGAGGGACGCAAGGCGAACTGATTCAAGTAGTATGGCGGTATGAAAAATAGGTCGGAATTCAAATGAGAAATAAAGAAGCGGAATTGAGCGGTGTGTGTCGCAAGTATAGGTGTACTGCGTGCGCGAGAGGGTGAGAGCGGTAACTCGTGGCGAGTCTGTCGGTTGCGCACGACAGGTAGGTATGCCGCGTGCAGCTGCGCTGCGTGCGTGATGGGGAAAGATTGCGGTTCCGCCTTAACGCGTAGTCTGGGACGTGTCTGCGGGTCGACGGCCGGCCAGGAATAGAAGCGCCGCGACGCTCGCAACTTGTGTCACCTACAATAGGGGTGTCGGTTCAAAAATACACGGTCCTCATCTTGGTCGAGCGCCGCGAACCCGAGGCAGATGCTCCGATTAATTCGTCGGCCACGTCACCGTCGACTTTACACGGGAAGTCCGAGCAATCGAGCTATTCTGGTTCCTTTCATTTTTTTCTTTTCCTCTTTTTTTTTCTTTTCGTTCCCGCCGCTTCCGTTAGTGTAATCTACAACCTTCCAAAATAGAAAGCTCCGCTAAACAAATTATCACTTTCGCCGTTCCTTATCAATGTTTCTTTCTTTCTTGTTTCAAATAAACGTCTAACGTAACACGCAATCTCAGATATATTAATATACAATCTCAAATATACGACGGCACAAATAAACTGACGTTTATTTTTTAACTTCGATTTTAGTCTACTAAAATGATTAGTTGGTAACAATTAATAACAGTTTAATTTTGTAACCAGCATCGAACATCCCCCAGTAGATAATGAATCGGGTTTGCTCTGAGTATATTTTGCTCGATATCAACTACCATATTAAAAATTGAAACATGGTCCATATATGCCCAAGTATGCCGATCGAAATGATATTAAAATTTTTAATACTTATATATCGTTAATAAGGTGAAATTAAGAAATGATGGGGTAAAATGAGATGTGAAAATGATTTGTGAATGAATGGGTAAATGTCCGGATGGTGTTGAGAATTTGATATTTGAGGTGATTGTCCCTTCGCTCCAGTTTTTCTGCCGTTGGGTCCCCTTTATGTATCATCATTCCCAGGTGCAATGGGAAAGTTAGACTCAAACCCTGGTCCACATCTTCGTCGACGTGACGATCAATCTGTACAGTTTGAGAGCAGGTGCCGCGCGCGATGCAATACGCGAAGCAGCTGCTCACATACGAATTCGTAAGGAAAGCAAAGACTGCTACCAAAGTAAACGATGTAATATTGGGAGGGGCAAGGGGGCAACAGTTGGCCCCTTTCTCAAACGCACATGTCCCGATCGAGACACGTGCTTGCCTTAAGAGGCCCCATTTTCGGGCTCACCTCCTTGGTTAGGCTTCGAGTGCCGATCAAATCTCCGTTTCATTTTCAATATCTCCTGCTTATTTTCACAAGTGACGATTTCCGGCACTCTCCCAGCGACTTGTAATTCATTTAATTTTTAACACAAATGGTTCTAAGTGGCATATAATTTGTTCCAAATGATTTGCGCGTTACTTCCGACGAAACGAAATGATTGATTGCATATAAATAAGCTGTAATAAAAATTACTATACCTCCTGAGGTTGAAGGGATATCGTCTATGATGTTTATACAATTACTATACGTACTTAATAATATTTCTATATGGTATAGTACCATTTGTTATACGATTTTGTAAAGTTGCCTTGATTTATCCAACCATATTTGTGGCAAATATGTAGCTACCTGACTTCCGGTGCCAAATTCCTATGTAGCATCCTAGCTAGATTTTTTTTTTAAAAGGGAACGATTTTTCATATGTCGCTATATATTTGGCCTATTAATTATAAATGTCTTTTTGTACACGTTGCTGCAGTGTTTGCAATAAGATGCGCATTATGAACGACAGTCGACAGTCGAGGAAAATAGGCCGGTAAACTTTTTGTAGTTGTTCCAAGAACCATCTTCGTATACAAAATGCAGGAATTGCTAATACGTATAAATATATTCAAGTTGTTTCTTACGATACAAGACGATGTTTGAATATTCAAAGGACCGATTATCTGCCGCCTTTACGGAATAAGATTTCTTATTGCCCCGTCCATTGCCTCTGTTACAGACTTTCTCGTTGACTGAGGAACAGGAAGTGACACGACACCTTGAGCCGGAATCGCCTTCTTTCGCTGCCTCGTTGGTAAGTGAATTCATTGATTAATCTTGATGTAATTACATTCAAGTAATCCCCCATCGTGATAAGGGGCTACTTCTCCGAGAAGCTTTTAACATCTCAATCATTCTTTTCAATTACAATATTCATATCTTGTCTTTGCATACATCTTGCTTCAGCTGGCGTTAGCTACGATAATAGACGGCAAATGCGATACACATTTTGCATTTAATTATATTCCAATGTACCCACTTACCATGAACTATGTTACTAAGAATGTTATGACTTTCTGTTTAATAGTTGTTCATTAGGAACAATGCTCCCTTTAACTGTGTTTAAATTGTTCGTTATTATTAATTGGAAAAGGAGCTCGTTTTATTGTAATATCATGTGTGCCGTACTGTTAATTATCTATCTTTAAAAGAATTTGTCCTAGAGGCCGGTAGTTTCATACGCTGAGAAAAATGTGACGGAGTGTATTACTGCTTTTAACATTGTTCCAGATACATGTCGGTTTTTCAATAAAAATTGCGGTTTTTTAAAAGGAAATATTTCTGGTTTAAATATAAATGTAACGCTGAAAATTGTTGCTTTTGCTTTTAGAAACAATGAATCTGCAAAATTCGATATTTCCAATGTTAACAGGTTTTCAGACTTCTGCAGAGCTTTTCAGACACAAAAGTCAGGAAAACTGTAAAAAAAATGCCGACTTATGCATAGACAATTACAGAGATTCATTTCAACGAGGTAAAATATCGTATGCAACACGGTCACTGAACGACCGTCATTAATGACAGTCTTTCAGTCCTTGCAGCATAACATACTATTATTCCTCTTCAAACTGCATTTTAATCTTCACAACGTTATTACAATATTTGCGATTAATATTATTTTTCGTATTTCATTATAATAATTGATATATTACCTAACGTATTACTTGTTTATTGATTTAATTGACTAATAGATTTTCATTAACTTTATTAAAAGAAACATTTTACTATTTACATACAAATGAATTAACGTTTCATATCGTGTACTAGGCAAAAATTTAATGTCACCGTATTCTAATTAATTATCAGTAATTACTATTTCAATGATACAATTGTCACTACAAATTTATTTTTAAATATTTTATAAATATAAAACTTGCTTAGTAAAATTGATATAATTATCTTCTATATAAATTCACCATTTAATATTTTTTATTTTTAATTGAACAAAATTGATTTTTATAAACGGTTATTTTAAAAATACAAAATAGCTTAAAATCAATAATAAGAGTCCAGAAAATTATACTTTTATCTAAATCATTTACCACTTTATCTAAAATCATTGGACGTGCAGACTGGAAAACAAAGATATATCTGTCGTAATCTTCACATATAAGTATGAATGGAACAACGAATCAATGAGTAAATGAATGAATGAAAGGACCATGGAATAGAAATAGATGCTCTCAGAGAAATTTTCGGTTATCGTAACTATAAAAATAAAGTTGGTTTCTGATACAACTATAGTGAAGTTCACCTGAATAAATAAGTATTTAGAGTTGAGAGTAATATAAAGTACAATTAAAAAAGTCATTTGATAATAACAAGCAAATAATATTAAGGCTATTAAACACAACTACGATTAACATTTTTTAACGGAAAGCCTTTTTTTAACGAAGATGAATTTCGAATGCTGATGAAAATGATGTTTAATTTTTTTTCATAGGCGCCCTTAAAGCCGCTTCGAGCTTCGTTGAAAATGAATTGAATAGGGCCAAAATAGTTCATACTTTAAGTATTATGCGGAGGTATTGAAACGACGGTAATATTAGTTTGTTCAACAAGACTTTTCATTCTGTTTGATCCGCTAAACTGTGAGAACCCCTGGTCGTCGTGCGACTTTTTAAGTTGCCCTGGTCCCACGCTGACTGTGGACTGTACGTCCTCATGTACGTACATACATACGTGTTACACATACCAACATAATGTATGACACACAGATCCACCAACATTCGTTGTCCGTTACGACATGGTCTCTGTACTATCAAGAATGCTGTTGCTACAATATATATATATATATATATATATATATATATATATTTATATAAATTCATAAACCGTAAAATTTGAAATTGGCCAATGAAAAATTCTCAGTGTGGGAGCTACGCTCCCGCTCAATCTATTTTTTTAAAATTTAACTAAACTAACAACACTGGGACCAGGGTCGTGTTAGAAAATAACAAATTAGCATTAAAAAATATATTTATAATCTGAACAAAGTGGAAAACTGAAAAAAATGAAAAGCCTAGAGTGGAAATCGTCTAGTTTCGGTCCAAGTGTGGAAAACGACTAGTTTCCGCCCTAGAGTGGGAACGACCAGTTTCCGTCCGCGTCTAAAAATAGCTGGTTTCCAAACAGAACGGAAACAGGGCACTCTCCTTACACATGTTACAAAAAAATAGTTCATGCACCAGGGACGGAACGACGATTAATGTAAAAAAGGATAGTAAAAAAAAAGAGTGTCTATTATTCCCGTTCTTACATTCGTCACTCGACCTTCATTGTTTTCCCCCGTTTCTTGGGCACTAAAGTCGCTACTTTTACGCATTTGTTACAAAAAAACTTCGTTACAAAAAACGACGCAAAGTGGGTCGAATGCGATTCTCAATTCGTGTGATTAATGCACGAGCGAAGTGATTTGCAATAGCAAACTATTCACATAAATTGGGAATCGCCAACATCTTTCTTTAGTTGCACAAGTACTATTACAATATTCTATTCTGCGTTCAGAAAATACGTTAATAATGGGCCATTTTACTTTTACGTCCTAATAAAAAATATTTCGCCGTCTATAATTCTAACTTGATGGAAGACCCAACTCTCATCTGACGAATAACTTGCAAATTCCAAATCAGAAGAATTTCTGTCGATTAGAGCCGATAAAGTCATCAAAGCATTTCCTGACCTCTTCTAAATTGCAGAATTAAAATTTCCAATTTCAGTCCCATAATTGTTTCATGAAGAAATTCAACTAATCACGGTCCTTTCCTAGGAAACGAACGTTTTTTCTATATAATTCATGCCCCAGTCAAGATTTTAAATCATTATATATGGTATACCCCTGTCGTCACACCAGATACATAGCAGAAGCTTTATGTCAAGGATGCTTCGTCGTGACGTGGATGTTGTCGGTTGAAACAGTTATTGGATATTTCTTGCGCTTTAAATTCTTATAATAAATCCATTTCTCATCGACGGTCAAAAGTTTTCATGAGATGCTTTTCTTTCTTTGCCTAGCAAACAGCGACAGTCACGTGTTGATTCATTGTGTTGCCATGTTTTCAGAATGCGTTTGCGGGGTACACTTTCGAGGTCTACCGTTACGCATTCGATGGCTGGAAAAACCTCGCTGGAGTAAAACTAAAGTTTAATAAATTATTAAATAAAGTTTAATAAATTATTAAATAAAGTTTAATAAATTATTAAATAAAGTTTAATAAATTATTAAATAAAGTTTAATAAATTATTTTTATATCATCTCACTGGCATTACTTTCCGGGGGAATCTTCCCATGTAAACAAATTTTATATAGGTTGCCATATATGCATGCCATCTTTAGATTTATTTACTGGATTCATTTATCATTTATGGTATTAGAGTTGAATTTTAATTTTAAATTTAAATACTCTTTTTTTTTATTCAACCTGGGATCCAACAATTCTTATACAACCAATATTTAATTTGTGCAATGCCGTTTGTAAGAGTGGCGTTAATCGTTATTAATGCACACTTATTGAAGCAATTGGTTTGATTGACTTCAGAGAATCTCTTATCATAATGAGCTTGTCACTGCAATTATTCTAAGCGATTGCGTTTTGCATAAATGCTTAAACGATGAAAAAGCTCGGGCGCCACGAGTGCCTTATTTTATTTTGTCGACATTGCGCGAATGTGCGACAAATGCAAAATTGCACCTTCATACAATTCCGATTTCTGTGGGATTCTTGATGTATATTTCTTGGCGGAACGTAAAGCAAGCCATTTCCCTTTACGTATGGCGCATTGGCATTCATACAGCTTATCAGTAAATGTACTTGGTTCGGGGCGACGATAAGCAATGAATAGAGAACGCAAAAAGAATCATTGACAGACCACCGTCTTATCCATAATGGAACAATTCCTATGGATTTAAGTCGTCTTCGATTGACAATGATACAGTGCACACACCTTCGCAGTATTCTCCATTATTCATCAAGATTATCGATAAATTATCATATTATAATGACGCCATCAATAGTTCGCCTTGAAAACGTCCGCTTACGCAAAAACTATTGATTCATAAGAGCGTCGGCCAAAAAATGTTGTCTCGCACTTCGACGTATGGGAAAAAAAGGGAAAACGAAATGGGGGAACACATTATACAATGGATTGCCACAATGTTTTTTACCAAAAAGGCAACAATTAACAGTTTTTTCAATGACAACTTATGAGGATGACTTTGAGGGCCAATTCAGTATCTGCACAACATTTATCGTTTTTTTCAGATGCTGCACTGAGAAAAACTGGACAGAAAAAATTACTGATTTTAACTGTGTTTCAGATGTATAAAAATTACAGTTATTTAACAGGAAATATTTCTATTTCATGTATAAAGATAACATTTAAAACTAGTTTCTTTGCTTTTAAAAACCAGTAATTTTTACTGAAAAACGAATATACATCTGAAGCACAGTTAAAAACAGTAACTTTTTCTGCCATATTTTTCTCAGTGTAGTATATGTAAAAGCGAAATGTAGTGTAGCGTTGAATGAGAACGTTGTCTTTCTTAAACTTGTGCCGCAATTTCGCAAACCCTCTCCGCGCAAAAATTTTTTCGTACTCCTCGACTGGTCGTCATCCCAGTGATGTCAACATAAGAAAACCAGCTTGAGATGTTGAATTGCACTCGCGAAAAGATGAGCTTCATCGTGTTGCTTTAGCTGCGAAGTGCGTCTCGTTGCTTCGTGGTCGGACCAGTCGATTGACGATTAAGTAAGTGAGTAAGTAAGTAAGTAAGAAAAGTGGAAGACAAGAGGGAAGAAAAGGGACGATGGGGAAAAACGAAGAGCAAAAGAAGGAGGTAAGAGGAGGAGCGAAATAGAGGTGGAGAGCCGGGGGAGAGGGACGACCATCTATACAAGGACCTACAGGGTACAGTGGGAAAGGAATGCAGATACGAGTCCGGTACCTGTACTCGGCTCCGGCAGCCACTTCGGCATTTCTCAGCGTTGCTCACCGAATCGCCATCGTGTTCCTTTTACTGGCTTGGAATCTCGCGCCTACCACCTCGCGAAGTTATAGAGGCGCAGCACTCCTATGGATCTTCTAAGCCAATTACAAACTGTCCTATATTAATCTGCTGTTGAAATGAAAATTTACTAAATATGATGGTTTGCTCCATTTTACCGTCACCCCCTCCCCCCGGTATCTTTACGCCGATCCCATGAAAAAATTTATATAGGTGGCATATATGCCACATATACGGCAACCTATATAAATTTTTTTTCATGGGTCGACGAGGTAGTCCTCTAATTTAGCATAGTTGAAAATTATGCTTCCTTTTGAGTAGGCGGAATATTTTGCATCATGAAGTTTGTACAAGGATTATGATATATTTTGTTACCATGCAACATTGTTGCGCCCCGAGATTTCAAGTTGGGCATTGTATTCAAACGTGGTGATTGATTTAAATATCTATGGAAACAGGAATTTATTCCCACGGTAAAAATTGTCTTAGCCGGGGCGAACGTCTTTATTTTCTTTTTGGTATAATTATATCAAAAACGTTGCGTTTATAGAGATGATGTTTTCGAACCTGCCGCAAATGACAACTGTCCTAGTAAAAATGAAACATATATGGTCCGTATATGTTTTAACAATTTTATATGAAGAAATAACAAATTCATATATGGACATATATGTTTTTCCTTATGGCAATAATCATTCACATATGGCAATAATTGATTTCTATATAAAGAAATTATTAAATGCATATATGACTGGAATATTATATCAATTATAGCTATATATGGAGGATTATTGCCATAAGGAAAAACATATATGTCCATATATGAATTCTTTATTTCCTTACACGAAATTGTTAAAACATATGGACCATATATCAACCATATATGTTTCATTTTTAGTCATTATTTCCCCCCATCTTGCCGCAGCGTACAAATTCCGCGTCAAAAAAACTGGTCATCTTCTGGGCCGATCCACATATCGGTGGGTGAGGTAGGACCTCTCATTTCAACGATTCCAAGAATGTTTGGACCAACTGAGTGATATGGGGTTGAGCACTGTCATGCTACAAAATCACTTTAACATGTGGCATATGTGCCACATATATGCCTGCATATATGGCAACCTATATAAAAAATTTTTTCATGGGTACTACATCTGTCTGAATTGGTAATTATTTATAATGTCAATATCAAATTATAGTTTTGATTTGAAATATTAAATCGATAAAATATCTGAAAACATAACAACTTGTTTAATCGTAATATGAAAGATAGTTTAAATTACACTGAGAAAAAGAATATATTAATTTTTCGTATATAGTTAGGAAACTGAGACTATACGGAAGGTATAAGAAAATTTCAAATAAAATGTATGAAAGCTTAGCATTAAGTATGCGAAAAGGAAACATAATTATATAAAGTAGTGTAATATATGTGCTAAGTTTTCATATATTTAATTTGAAAATTTCTTATACACTATATATATATATATATATATATATAGTTTCAGTTTCCTATTTATATACGAAAATTTAACATATTTTTTTTCTCAGTGTATAAAATAATAACCGCACAAACACGTGTTTGTGTAAAAATAGCATGTGCCATCGGAATAAAGGAATGCGCGGACAATTATAGCCCAGTAGAAATATTTCGAATCTGAAATCCTCTTAATTAGAACAATTAACTTCTCTGTAAATAAGAAGATGACGAAGCATACGTTAGTATTTAGCGCGTTTCTCGCAATTTGTGACGACACTTCAGTGATGTACACTGCGAATTTAATCCCACTGCGAGGTCTTGCAAATTCCATTCGATTTACTCAGACAGTTTACTTGTTCTTCACTTTATCAAAACTGTATTCATACTTGCTTGGATGGAATGTATAGAAATATTCAAGACATGCAGATTTAGCTATAGTATATTATAATATATTAAAGTGATACTGAAAAATGAAACGTTTTCAAAAAGCAAAATGTAAATAACTTTGTTTTTTTTTATGTATCCAATGTTAAAAACGACTCGTTCCTCAATCCTATTGTATTAATAAAATTTGTATATTTTTTTCACATATAATTTATCTATTAACAATTTGTAACCAAGGGATAGAACTGGTTACCTCATAGTCACCAATCGCGTCTGTACCACCACTCTACACCGTCGCTTGGAAAAATATCGATCACCGTTAAACTGTATTGAGAATGTGAAAGAAGAGTGGACCGGTATATTTGTGATGTAAGACTTATGTTTTCAAACGGCGACGTACAGTGCTGCTAAAGGGAGCAACTGGTATTTGTGAGATAACGAGTTTTCCTTGGTGACAGTTTTCTAATACTTTTTGAAAATTCTATAATATTGAAAATATTGCCATAAATGCACTGAGAAAATATTTGTATTTAAAATCACCATACCTTCTGGCGTTGGAAGGATATTGTCTACCAGTGTCTGCTATTTTACCATACCACCACTGCAGTAAAAATTTATATTCAGTATGATAATAATTAACATGATTTGTTATTTATTTACTTTGTCAATATAATGGCAAACTATTTCGTCGCTGGTTTGTATTTGCGTCGACGAGCGCAGTTCATTAACCTTCAACAGCCTATTTTGCAATTCTTCTTTCTCGTGATCCGTCGACCACAGATTTTACAAGAGAGTGACAACCTTGTCATACGCACAAGACATTCCTGGCGAACGTACTTCGATATATTTATGCTCGGTGTTGGATTATTTTGTCGTCTGCGTAATAGAAATTGCATAAATACATTACACACTGAGAAAAAAGGTTTTAATTAAAATTACCATACCTTCTGGCGTTGGAAGGATATTAACTGCAGTGTTTGCTAGTTTACCATATCATTTCAGTAAAATTTTATATTCAGGATGATAATAATGACCATAAATCGTGGCAACTTTACAAGGTCACACAACAAATTTTACTATACCATATAGAAAATATCATTATGTTGGTATATTACCCATAAAATAATTTTTGTATAAGTTCCCATAAACATCACAGACGATATCCCTTCAACGTCAGAAGGTATGGTAATTTTTCTTATAGCTTTTTTATCAGTGCACTTTACCCGCATCTTGTGGCATTATTACAGTTTCCTGGAAGTAACGAAGAAAGGGAAAGAAAGAAAGAAAAAGAGAAGGGAAAAGAAAGGCAAGAAAGTAGAAACAAACTGAAGAATAAAAAAAAATGAAAGGAGCCCTCTTAACGAAGTAATTAACTGTTAAGGAATTCAAGACACATAATATAATGATGCGCGATTATAAAATGATAACTGTACGATGTATGACGAAGTACAACGGTATTCCGAACGCGCATTCCGAACAAGATTTAAACGAGGAATAAAATGCTGATCTATGCGGAGAAAAAGTGTAGCATACATTTTACTGAACTTTTCGGTAACTTAACAATTTTATATAGGTGGCATATATATTTACAGAAACATGCCCGCGTGTATGCTCGTATATATCCCCCATGAAAAAAATTTATATAGGTAGCATATATGTCGCATATATGTCGCATATATGCCACATGTATGCCACATATATGGCAACCTATATAAACTCTTTTTCATGGGTATAAATAAAAAAATTTTCCCCTCATTCTTATCGAATTGTTCTCACACATGACTTCATCTTGTTACCAAAGTAATTACATTCTTCAGATATTTTACACGTATTATTCTCACTGAAAGTTTTGATAAACATAACAGTACTTTCCCGATGTCAATGGAATACCGAATTGTTTGGTAATAACGTTTTCAAAATGAGCCATTCTCTGCGATATTTTTTCTTCTCTGTATATGTAATGCGCCGATTTCTTCTTTTACGATATTGCTGGACTATAGAAAAGTAGCGTAGCAAACGCACGACTTCTCCAAGAGGCTTAAATATGTCTGTACGTGTGCGCACACCCGTATCTACACCAGTGATTCTCTGGAGGGGTCTGTTACGCGTACAAATAGCTGACCTCGCTTCGTCGCCTCTATCAATGGCTTGCCAGTGGACTGAATGGCTCATGTGACTATATTGCTACGTTGTGTGAGATATTGTCGTGCTCGCCAATCTTTTTCTTCCGCCGAGCGCGCTGTTTCGACTCCGAATTTCAGTTACATCTGTTAGCAGCTTTTAATTGTTTAAATTTGCACCGCGACGGCCTTTGCATTAGGCCGCTTATTCGATGGAAAATTATTTCGTTTCGCGCGTTGTCAGTGAAATTATGCCGATCAATTGAAATTGTTGTGACTTTGTTTCCTTTGGTTTTGGTTGTAGAGTACTTAAAAGGGTCATTACAAAGTTTCATTTTTTTTCTTTACTTACACTGAGAAAAATGAAATAGTATATTTATCAATAAATTCTGGGGTATTGAACCTATATGTACTCTGTAGGTGTAACTGTAATAATTTATGGAAAAACTAAGTATATGTAATGCATACAGTTCTATAAACATAGAATAATACTATACAATGTATATAGAAAAAATTCCCAAAAATTATAAGTGATACACATACAAAGAACGTGTAGGTTCAGTATTCCAGGATTTATTGCTAAATATGCTATTTATTTTTCTCAGTGTAGTGGCAGATGTTGATACAGGTTCCGTAACACTACCCTAATAGCAAGAAATATTCCAGAGTATTCCAAAAATATTCCCATGTCAGACTCGCATTTCATACAAAATATGAAATCTTAATCTTGTCAAGAATTATCCGGACAATTACGACATCTGTTACGTACAATTTTCAAGGTCTATCAGCCATTTTAAATAGTACTTTACTTACACTTGTAAGTGAAGTATCGATCAATAGATGTCGTGGTGAACCAAGTGGTAAGGCACTAGACTTACCACGAGAATGATTCTTCACAAGATTAACATTTTTAATTTCTTTTAATGTAAATTTACCGCTTTGCGTCTGTGATTTATGGTCTCTAACAGCAGATCGGCCATAGTGGTTTAATGTGTGGCTTTGCGTTTTTTAATTTTACTGTATTATATACCGAAAATTTTGCGGTAATTTTGTGGTATATACACTGAGAAAAAAGTTGGGATAAAAATTATTATACTAAATGTAAAAGTGGGGACAAATTACAATTCTTGTGATATTTAAAATACATTTTAAAAGAGATTATCAGTATTGTACAAGTTGTTATGGTAC
>JABFPN010002024.1:0-24588 GCA_022817305.1 Leptoteleia sp. ZL-2020
ACCGAAACAACCGAATAGAAGTAACCAATGAAAATATACATGCGCTAAACACGTGCGCAATTGCGCCCCGTTGAAACTGGGAGCGTTTCCGGTCTCGAGCTCGTTGAAACTGGGAGCGTCGAGTGTATGTACAAAATTTAATTAGATATGTACGTTTAAGAACACACGTTACTGCAGCGCAGCGTGAAGTGTGTCAAGCTCATAAGCACTTCATGTAGGTCTACAAACCCTGCTAAATTTGTTATACCACGTGAATGTTGGTGAATGATCGGTATAATTTAGACTTTGTTATTGTTTTTAACATAATATAGTACTAATACAATAATATAATTATGGCTCATATTGGAGACGTTGTAAGTAAAGATAAAATTATCATTTAATTTCTTAAGAGATACAAATATTTGTCGACTGTTTAAGTGTATTTCAAAACCTATTTATTAGTATTGTTAACATTTGGCAGTAAAGTGAATAGCCACATGATCTAACATAATGAATACTTCTATTATTCTTGTTCGATTATTCTCTTATTGGATATTTGTAAATTACTTACATTATTAACAATACATGTTTTAAATCAATTTTTAATTTTATAATCTGTTTTGAAAATGGAGAGTACTAAATTTATTTTTTTTTACACATTTTAAATTTAACATTATTATTAAAAATTTTTAAACTTTAGTATATTTTTGTTTATAATTATATTAAATAAATATTATTAATATAAATATGAATAACTATTCAGCTAAAAATATTAAAATATTAATTTTCAAAGTATTTAAGTATATCGCAAGTTACTATTTTTAGCTGAATATTTTATATACATTTTAAAGACAGTCTTAGTTTTATAAACACATCTATGAATTAATTTATAATTTTATATATACTTTATAATATGTAATATAATTTAAGTATTGTTAATTCTTTAGACAGCTGATCAGCTGATACAAGGTACCAGTATATTATCCAGACCTGCTGAAGAGTTTGAAAATGATGTAAGTAATTAAGTCATTATGATTATTCAAGACTAATCCTTATTTTAATAGATCACATATTTTTCTATTTATATTTTATTTTATTTTACTTATAAAGGCAACTTTATTATGCTTATATTTATATTAAGTATATAAAAAACAGTAGTTTTTGTCAGATTTATTACTAATTATTTGTCAGATTTATTAAAGTAAAAGCATACACTCTTAAATAAAATGTCATTCTATATATGTGAAGTATTTATTAATACACACACTAAATTAACATATACCTTAAAAGAACCCTGATATTAATATCTAAAATTAAAATGTAATGATTTATCCACAGCCGACTCTTGAACATATGTTTGCTATAAAAGTAATGGAACATGCAGAAGTTTATTTTAATGTAAGTATTGCTTTAAGAATGGAATAATTCAATTGAAAAAATTACTAGCATAGTTAGTAAACTGATCATATTCTTGAAAAACTTGACAAATTACTGCATAAAAACATATAAAGTTATTATATCCATGGAGTGGATAGTTTCTTTATAATAAAAAAATTTAGTCTAGTTTCAATTTAGAGACTTCATGCATTTATTTATTGCCTTACGTTGATAGTTTTGGTAATTCAAGATGATTTTTTTTAGTAAACTTGAAATATTTTTCAAATTGTTTGAACTATATGACTAATTTACTAATATCGCCAGTAAATTTTATTTGATCATTTTTCTCTGTATGTCAAGGACACAAAACAAATTTTCAACGTGAGACAATTTTAAGTTGATACAAATTAAATTAATATTTTTCATCATTCTGATACATATCTTTTTTGTCCCACCAGCATATAAAAATGATGGTTTGACAAAAAATAAAATTATGTATTAATATAAAATAACAATTTTCAGTTACTTTGTTCAGTGAATCCACAATTGTTGAAATTAACTCCACATGATGATTTAATTTACAAAACTTTCCGACAATGCTTTCCTGATCTGAAAGTCAATGTTATAAATGAAGATGAAC
Organism: Leptoteleia sp. ZL-2020; assembly: GCA_022817305.1. Classification (NCBI taxonomy): domain Eukaryota; kingdom Metazoa; phylum Arthropoda; class Insecta; order Hymenoptera; family Scelionidae; genus Leptoteleia; species Leptoteleia sp. ZL-2020. The sequence continues at coordinate 1,997 of JABFPN010002024.1, forward strand.
TGAAATCTGAAGAAGGCAAAGGAAAATGGAGACCGTTTTGTGAACAATTTAAAGACGTTGTGGAAGATTATAATTTTGGGACATTATTAAGAGCTAACTGCGAGGAAGATTACTCTGAGAAAAATAGTATATTAACCACTCGAATACAATTTTTTGCTATAGAACTTGCAAGAAATAAAGAAGGATATAATCAATGTATTCGAAAAAAATTTACGCCAAATAGGATAAAAGCATAGATAATAAATATTTTTATTTTTATATATTTTCACTTAAAATGTATATAAGTACAAATAAAAGTTTTTTGAAACTCATGGACGAGTATAAAATTAATTGTATATAAGCTTGTGTTTTTAATACAAATAAAAATAAATTTAATAAGTTTAATTACAGTTAATCTCCTCCTATCACTGTCTGCATTTCTAATAACTACTGAGGTTCACTTTCTGTGTGTCTAATAAGTATTAGGATATTTGAATTTCATTTTAAATGCATTTAAGAATACCCTCTTTCACTTTACACGTTCTTAATATCAGCAAATTTTGAAGCTTAATGTTCATGGATATTGGGGTTCAATAATAAACACATATCAAATATATTGCTATATACACACTTTAATAACCAAAAAACAAACATTACAGTAATAATATTATTATGAATGTAATATTATATAATAGAATTGTTTATCAATTGTAGTGTAAACACTAAAAATCTCGCTTCGCATTTTTATTTTTTTTCTTTTTTACTTGTATAGAAAAAGAACAAGGTGTACCCATTTCGTTTTAGTAATGTATTAATTCATAAAATCCAGTCATCTACAATATCATGGCCCGCGATTCTTCCGAGCAGTAATTTTTAGAATTATTTATATACATATTAATTATGCATATAAATTTAATTTGTGAACTTCCACTTTCCTCGGTATTTTCAAATCATTTGACTTGATGTTTGAAAGTAAAGCACACTGAGTGAACCAAATAGTAAAATGTGAGAATTTTGATAGTGAAACTATTGCAGGACAAGGGGTGAACTTTTAACACTTGAAAATTATTATCAATAAGATTATTGGTCTAGAATTAAAAAAAAAAAATTTCCTTTCCCGTTCTCGTAGACTTCTTCTTTCTGTTTCTTAGTCTGATGGGATTGTCTCAATGTGGCCATCAGCAATGAAGAACGTCGGAACATTCACATGCTAAACGAAGGTTTAAGTGTTAAAAATTGACCACTTAAGCTTTTCACCACTCAGTTTACTCAGCGTACAACCGTTATCGGTAAATTTCGTTTAAAGTTGAGAGCCACAAATTTGCGATCGCTTTGGGTTACAAACTGTTACCTTACAGTAACTAATATAACAGTGCAATATCTAGAAAAATTTGTCTTTGCTTCAATGCAACTTACACGTTGTTAATAAATTATACTAAAAAATTTACAATATTATCGCCTTTAAAAACATTAAACTGTTTTATAACATTGTTCCTTTATGCTGAAGAAGAAAGTGAATTTCATCAATTCTTTCTCGTTAAATGATTTCTTGTTCCGTTTTTGTTTAAGTCCTTTATTTGCATGCACGCAAACACACACATATATCTTCAGACACGTTCAAAAGACGTAAAGGACGCGCATGAAAGTAATATGAAAATGATATTAATAATGCGTGTAGGAATAAACGTACACGCCTTTGTGACATTTGTTGATAATATAATATGCGTATGTAACATATTTTGCCTCGCTTGTCTCATTGGAAATGAAATTTATTCGTCAAGGATTTGTTCTTATTTCGCTCTTTTACATATATGTACAAAATACTCGATGAAATTTGTACCGAATAATGAATATGCAACATTCCGCGAGAATGAATTGAAAGCATTTGTCTGATTCAAAAACTGCCCATGATAATTGCGATAAAGTAACTTTAATTATAACTTAATATTTTAAATGTTTGGTGATTTTGATCAGTTTTTGAATCAAGCTCATCGTATGTTCAATCATTCTGCGAAATAAAATTCGAAAAGGATTTAATTTGGCTCCTAAAATATAAAATTTAAATTACTTAAAAATCTATTTCGAATTTGAAACAAGGGAGTACCGGAGCATATAACAGTTGCGCGCGAAAAAAATTTGATCGATTCGTGTATGAATCATTTATGAACTTTTCAACTAATACATATTACATATGCATACAATTTTTAAATTAAAAATTCGCGCTTTACACAGGTCGAATATTTAAATATATCTTTGATTCGCTTCAATGCATGATGTGCAATTAAAAATAAATAGAACAATGTCGATATCTAAAAGATTGTTAATTCTAATAATTATCCGATTGATTTATAATAGAAATGTGTATACGTGCTCCGATTCTCCCAGGCTTATTAATTGAAATATTGTAAAATTAAATTACATCGTTATCTCAATTCATAATGTCTACAAATGTAAGCTTTATAATTAAATGTATAGTGTATGCATACAGTGAGCAAAGAAAAGTATACAAATAATTAATTTATAAATATTAAACTACAAATTAATGCTGCATTAGCCTTTGAGCAAAAATGTTTTATTCATTAAAAAATGAAAAGTTGGAATAAATATCACAATCCGAAAAAAATGACGTTTTGAGTCGGAACTAAAAGAACCTGGAAACAGATTGGAACGGATTGAAGCAACTTCTGGCGAATAAACGCTTACAAAAGTACGCAGATTTTAAATGACAACAATTTAATCCGCACCAATAATATTCTCGCTACGACGGTTCCAATATATGTTAATATTTTTTATATCATATTTTACTAAATAACACTTTTATATTTGTTCTAGACGTTAGGTTAATTAGGGTTTTGCTAACTATTGCAATATATTTTAAGTTTACGGCCCTTATTCGTGAGTCAAAATTAAGTTTTTTATATCCGTCATAACGGATTCGGAATCCGTGACCACCGTTCCTTATTCACAATACAAACTTCCTAGTCGTGTCAACAACTTAGACTGTCATACAACTTAAACATTATTTATACAAATTAAATTGTCGTCATTAAAATCCGCATTCTTTATTCGGGCAAAGCCATTTAAATTGATTCCAATCTGTTTCTGATTACCGGAAACCCCTAAATAAACAGTGCTCTTGTTGATACAGTAGAACTTATAATATTCAAGCTTTGGTTATCTCTCCACCGTTTAACAACAAACAATTTCTTTGTATAATTGTTCCTAAATATCAGGAAAGGTGACATAATTTATAAGTCAATAACGAATCAATCAGCGACGCGAAAGTGTATTCTACCTCGGTTTCAGCGTATAAATGTATTCCCAAAATAAAATACAAAACTAATTGCCATCACTTAAATAAATACCTCATTTAATTCCATATTATATGTTCCACTGTATCTTTCAGTGTACCACGCGGTCCGTTTAAAACAAAGTAATAACAAATATATAATTTAAAGTCAAATGTACAATTTAATTCGTCGCCAACGCGAAATAATCAGTCGTGTAACACAATAGCATAATAAATAAAATCGCGCTTCAATTCGTGTACTTGGATTTGCCTTCAATCCTCGACCGCAATTAAATTAGTCTTGTGGCGCAAAAGTCGAGCCCCTTTTTCTCCCCACGCGAGCACGGGTGTTACACGCATACTCAGATACTCACACACTCACACGCACACGCACACCTAAACAATGTCCACTTATCTGTCTCGTCCGTAAAATTGAAAGCAAATCCATGAAATTAAGTTACCCCGAAAGTTGAATAATTTTCATCGATATCAATGATCAAAGAGCCGGGGGGCGCAGTGGTTCAAATTTGCTCGCCGGTTCGCCCAATTTCAACAGAATCAAAGCAAGCGTGCGAGAATGCCGTACGGAAAAATAACGGACGCGGGCAAATTTTCGCGACTCTCTCCTCCCGGTCTTCGTTCGTTTTGCATTGATACCTCCCCCCGCTTAAGTAATACGTCGACGTACACATTAATCAATAATAATAACAACGTTAATAAATTAAAGGAGCGTAACATTGTGGTGGTTTGGCGATCCGTGTAAAATAATTATGACACAATAATGTACAAATGAACGCAGGCGTCGTCGCAAAGCAATCAAACGTGTCGCTCGGGACTCTTTGAGTCGAGATAATTCATGTCTTATTAATTCATTGTACCGTGTTTCATCCGCCACCGAAGCAGAGATCGGTGGCACGTGATATGGATAGCGGTTTGGATCTTTTTCGGTAATTATAATACGTGATAATAGTAGTGACGGTTGCGATACATCTATAGATTTGATAGTAGACGTCATACAAATACAATAAGATAGTGGTAAGAGACTGAATAAAGGGAAGCGGCACCGACCCGATCCCGAAACGTGGCCCATTCGAAACGAAAATTCGAGTGTCGTCTGGTCTAGCTTTGGATCCGTCGGGGATTGAACCTTCCGGATTTTGGGAAATCTGTCAGCTTTCCCTGCAAAGACAACTATAGTCTGATATGTAGACCCGTCTTAGACATAATAAATCTATGCTGTAGTCCGAAGCTGGTCGGTAATATGTACGACGCACGTAGGTGTGACGTAATGGGGAAACAAAATGGAAGGAGATTTAAAGGGAACAGAGAGTGGAGGGGGTTGGGGCAGAAGAGTGGGGGGGAGGAGGCAAAACGAGTGGTCGAATAAAACGGGAAGCTCCTGTACAAAAGCAAACTTAAATGCCGACTAACGCTCAACTAGCTTTGACCTATGGTAATGAAATTGCTAAGATATGTACGTCGAATAACAGACATATAGTCGCCTAAACCATAAAGCACATTATCTCTTTACCTTTAATAACATCCGTTGGCTCGCGCTAACCAATATTATCACCCCCAAAAACATAAAAGTACAGTGCGCTTTACTATGCATATAATAATGATTATTACTATCGGTCCCAGCGGGGCACCGGTTTGGATTATACGTATAGTAAAAGTGACCACACAATACCACGCGTCATGTATTATGCCAACGCCTTTACAATACACAAAGCCTGCTTCTACCTTGCTTAAATGTGATTCACACAACTTGAAAAAGAGCGTTTCCTCTTAAATCGGTATAATGATATATTTGTTATTATAATTCATTTTCAGCCTAGAGCCTACAGCGGGGCTAACGTCCCCGCTGCGCTACGATACACACATATTTTTTTTTTTTGTTCATGGTACCATCGTGATAATTCTATTCTTATTACATCTTACGGTTTTATACACAAATATTACGTACCAGACAATTTTACAAAACGTTACCCTGGAATAATGTATTCGGTTTCGCGCCTCTCGCCGGGCTGTGGTCCAATACGCGAGCAATCATTTTGAATGATTCCGGTGTACCACAATTAACGTCCCCGCGAATACCCCTCTAATCTCGTGTCCTACGTACAAGCCAAACACTTTTGATACTCCTTAATCCGCTCGAAACTCTCTTGCCCCTTTCCCCTTTCTTAACATTTATTTATTATTTATTTATTTATTATTTTTATTATTATTATTATTTTTGTTCACTTTTTTTTTACTTTTGTGTTTCATTTCTTAGTACTTATGCCTCTTTCATTCTCAATTTATTAAAAATTTAAATATTTGTATTTAAATACTTGTAAGTATTCTTATGACCCTGTTTCGTGAAGGCTTCGTAATTTAAGTTGCTTTTGGCCGAAGAGCGTTTAACCGATAAAGATTACAAACGAGGGATCCTCGGAAAAGGCGACTAAAAGTGAAGAAATTACAAATACGCGAATTCAACACGAATTGAACTTTATTTTTTTCCTTTCTTAAAGTTCCTTCCTTTTTTTTTCTTTGGTTTCCTTTAAGGTAACAAAAGTTGGTTTCTTGCATGGATCCAGTGAAAGAGGACGAATTTTAACTCAACTTTCTGAGTCTTCGATGTCACTGCGCATTATTTCTTTTTTTTATTTGAACCATTTTCAAATACCATCTTTATTTTACGAGACAACATTAATAATTATTGAATTCATAATTATTTATGAACTCTTCGCACCAACTATTGATATCGAAGACTCATTCATGCATGATAGTTTCGAATAATGTTTAAGACATACAGCAATAAGGGAAATATTTGAGAAGAAGAATTAGCATAATATTGAACTTAAATCAGCGCTGATTGAAAATTCAATGATATTGTTATGATTGTAATTATCATTGCAACTTGAGAAGAAACATATTAAAAATTATCATACTTGCCTTAGTGACTTGAAGGAATTATTTTAATATAATTAAATTAAATTCATCAATTAAATTTTCATACAGAACTTTGAGAATTTACTAAGGCACTTTGAAATAAATATGATGGAAAAATTATCATACAAAGAATAATCGATTTTACAATAATACAATTTTACTAAATGATTTTTACTATTTCGCGTCTATCAATTAATTCAAATCAATTTAGCAAGTGCAATTAAACTAATTCAATTAAGATTCAGCTTTATGATAACTTTTAACACAGTCGTCCTCGGTGCAATTATAATTTCAATTATTCGATTTAGCGTGTACAATATCATTGCGCGAAAATACAATCAAATCGTGGGATTTAACTTTTCTTACATTCGAAGAATTAATGGCGAAAGTGATTATCTAAAATGCGATCAGATATCGAATTAAAAAAATTGAAAAATTGAAGATAAATGCTCGACACTCGAATGAGACTTTGAAATAATATTCGATTTACATTTTCGATCTACAACTATACGTGTGTATTCACATAAATGAGATAAGATGATAATGTAGCATAAATCCGTGGTTTATTAAAAGGTGATACGTTAGAAGAGAGAAAAAAAAGTACCATACAGAGGCAAAAGTAAAGAAATTGATTGCAATTACGTATCTACGCAAGATTATTACATTTTTTTCTTCATATATAATCTCCACTTGATTATTTTTCTTTTTTTTTATGTACAAATATTAAAATAGATTCTTCGTTCACAATGTAAAATAGATGAAATTCTCAATTGTTCATGTTGTCCTTTGTTTCACTCGATCGCATCTTACGAAAATAAAGCTCAATCGAACGACTAATTCTGAGTGAAATTGCGCTTTTCGAGTCGCGCCATTGCTCGATCTTTTACACCGAGAGAAATTTATTAATAATTACAATATTTTATAATAACATCGGGATAAGATTACGCATTTATATATTCCTTATAATACGATACACTATTTTAAAGAAAATATCAGAAAAAAATGTCCCCGTCAAGGAATTGAACTGGTTACCTCGTAGCCCGCATCGCACCCTTACCACTGGTCTATACTGTCGCTCGCAAATATATTCATCAAATTCAAGTATCAACGGGACTTATATTTTCAAACAGCGACCGGTGAATGTGTGGTAACAGTAAAAGCTCTATTCCTTGATAATGTCATCATATTACAAGGAATACTATAAACGCATACATATCCATGAGTTATTACAAAATATAACAGTAACCATTGATAAAGTTCCCTCAGTGTACAGAGTCAATACGAATTTGATAAACGAATATAATAAAGTAATCGCCGTTTCCTGCTACTCGCGCAGCTTGCAGTACCAATCGTCCCTATATCTCTCTAGAATATAATAACGTTTAATCCACGTCAACTTGGTCGATTCAATACAATTTTTGGCACCGACAACAAACGGATGCTTTGGCACGCGTTTGGCATACTCAACATTTTTTGGCTTATGTCATGTTGCGAGTGAAATTCTTCCCCCCCCCTCCCACCCCTTAAAATTGCGTTTATAACGTTTATTTTATTTAATTTTTACTTTACTTTTACGTTAACTCCAGCGACCCCTCCCCCCCCTCCCCACCGCTTATTCATTATCAGGCTCGTTAAAAGCAGTTCAAAATCATTGGAACCAAGTGTAACGACCAACGCGGCAATTTCGAACGAAACAAAGAGATGCCTAAAACCGCTACAATCACAGTCCGAATCGAATTTCACCGAACCAAGTATAACGACCGTCCATTTTGAACCGCTTTTCAACGACCACGCTCGAAACCCTGTTATTTTGGCACAACGTCGTAAACTCGAGAAATATTCTCCTTTTCCATCATTTTATTTCTCCCCTTTGTCTCGCTTTCTGTTTGCTTGCTTCTTTTTTGCTTCCTCTCCCCCTCCCCCCCGCCCCCTTTAATCGCTTAGTATTATTCTCTCGCAGCATTTTATGATCAATTTCTATAGAAAAAATACGCCTCGAAAAATCTAGCGCCCGCCCGTTTTATAAATAGGTATTAACTCGAATCGTGCCTTGCTCTTTAGATTCTTTTTCCCTTTCATCAATTATTACTATTATCATTATTATTACTATATTAATCGTTATTATTAATTATTATTTTTATTATTATTAATATTAATATTATTGTTATTGTTTGAATGTGGGCGAGCGCGACACTCAATATCCTATAAAAACTAAGTTATTTCTTAGCTGATTGCCTTGCGTTACGGTAAGTTACGGATACCGGGCCCATAAGCTGAGCCAGCCCCCTCGCAGTAAGGATAAGGCCCCTGCACTAACAGATTGCTCTACGCCACGAATCGCCCTAACATCACTTTTACAGCCACACACGAGCACGAAGCGACAGAAATGGTACGAAGAAACCGTTGCGTTGGGACGACGCCGGGCGACCTAGATGTCGCCACCGTTTTCAAATATCTCCGCGACTTCCGGTGCACACACAAACTAGACTTCCCACCCCTCCTACCACTCGATCGGTCGGCTTCGCTGACGTTCACCCGAATCAATTTGTCGAACGGAAGTCGAAACAGTCGAAATATAATCGAATGGTCGTCGCACGGGACAGGCGGACTTTTAAGACTGCACGACGGGTCGTTATTTTTGCTAGATCGCCGTAATTACGCGCCACGATTAATGAGCAATTCAAGTTTAACACTTTTAACCTCAATTTCTCGACACACTGATGACTCGGGGACAGATTAACGCGCTATGCTATTTCTCTGATCGACGCTCCCTACACAGCTAGTACACTGAGAAAAGGGTTGTGTGATGTACTACTTCCATTAACGCAGTTTGCGCACTTTACGCAGCCTCATTGGACGATATCAAAATTGCAGCAAATTCCATTGGTTGCAGCCGATACGCGCGGAGAAAATGATGTTTCTTTTCATTCGTTGTACTCAAAATATTGTTTTAACAAACTTATATTTTGTTCTCATTCAAACAACAATGTTATTTTATTAATTATGAAGCGTTTTCTTGGTCTAACAATATTGTCACGTTTTCTTAACTTTATATTGAAATGAAACTGAAAAATGTTTCTTCGATTCGGTACGATTTTCTAAATTAATTAAATGCGCTTATACTGAAAGAAAATTGCCAGCAGTTTTATTCTTACTTTTTTTTATGACGAATGGAGAATGAATGTAACTAACAGTGCTCCTTTTAATATCATGTAATAATATTTATATAATGCATTAATTAAAAGGTAGTATATGTATATGTATAAATGTCACTATTTTATATTGTAAACTGACTTTTATTTAGTACTTATAAAATAAAGTATTAGATACTACTTTATGTTTACTAACATTTCTTTCGGTAGAATACAACTTAGTATATGTTCTTAATTTAACAATTTGGTCCTTGCTTACATTGTATGCATATTAACATGTTCAAAGACTAACGAAGAATACTGTAATTTCTTACAAAGTTGATATCATAGTCATTTTTTTTTATATTCATAACACCTTTTCTCAGTGTATAAAATTTTAATGGATATCAGACTAGACTTTGCAATTACCTATACAAAATTTCTAGTAACATTTATCAAATTGAGTTTTAAAGAGTATTAGAAAGAATTATTAATTAATACGAGAAACTATTTGGTATATAAAAAGAAACAAATTATTGAATGGAGATAAATCACCAAAATTATTGAAACCACTTATTAATAAATTATGCAGGACGAGTTTTGTTCTTGACTAATTTTAAATTTTCCTTTCAAATAAATTTTTAATTGTACTGATGTTTCAAAGTTACTTTCATACCGCTCATAATGGTTCACAATTCAACTTTCGCACACAGCCATTTATGAAGATAATAAATAGATAAAGATAATATTTTATGCATGAAATACATATTTTATTACAATTGATCGAGGGTGTTATAAATACAAATTTAATTTCGTTAACACCAAATTATGTAGGTGTATTTGTATAAAAACCCTAATTCTTTTTATAGATATTCTTTCGAATAACATTTTCTTCAAATAATACACTTTTTGTAACCATTTTAAAAATTCTACGTTCTCCAAAACAAAAACCTTTATTCATATTATAGAGAAGTTTCTATACATAAAATTCAGTTGGAAAACTGAACTTTATGTACTTTACTTTATAACGGTTATTTAACCGTGAAGAATACATATCAATGCATAAATATTGTACCTTTAAAAGCAAATTTTGTCAGTAATGACGTACATTTTGATCTCTTATTGAACATTGAACAAAAAATTCAAGCCAAGAACAAGAAAGATCGTAAAAACTTGTCGCATAAATGACACGTCCTGATACATTCTGAATAAGTGGTTTTACCATATAGTGTACTACAACAAACAATGATATTACATTATAGAAATTTAAACATTTAGCGTCATGAATCAGTAAAGTATGAAAACTATTTCTTTTTCTGTCTTCCCTTTAATTTATTTTATTCTTTACATTTAACACTGAGCAATTGGTGATGTATTGAAAGAATATTGTCAGTAAATTCTGTTATATTTTATGATAAACAAAGAATGAAAGTAATTCTACAGTGTCTAAGTTAATATTTAACAAATAAATTTTTAAAGATGTTAAAAAAAATGATATGATCAATGAAAAGATCATTTTTATCAAATGTTTTTATCAAACACTAGTGTGATTGCGAGAGCAGGAAGAGTAAAGCACCTGATTGGTGAGGTAATTGATTCTATACATTGGTCACATTGTTTTCTTAATAGTTTTTTAAGTACGTATTTGATAAATATGCATATATTATACTTGAAAGAACACTAAGTTGACTTTCATATCAAATTTGTCATAAAATATAGTAGCCATACCGAGAGAAAAATACTTAAAAAATTGAAAATTTTCGTAGTAACTTGAGGACAAGATGAAGAATATTGCAAAAAGTATAATAAAAAATTATACAATGTATTCAGAAAGGTGTAAAAATACAATGAAAATCATAATATTTACGTCTTTTATGAATACATTTGACAATTTTTTATCGTAATTTTGTAGATTTGTCCACTATATCCTCAAAATACAAGAAAAGATTACAATTTTTTCAAACAAAAATGTTTTCTCAGTGTATAACTAACAAATTTCTTTCAGTGTGAAAAACTTATAAAACGACCCTGTTTCGATAATTTACTCCTTTTTTATCTATGCGCAAACAAAATTGAATTACAAAGCTCGCGACGTAAGGTACCAGCTGCGGTTCTATTTGCGTTGTCTTGTTGAAGAGGTGAAAAAAAGGAAAAAAAAAGTTATAATATACTTGCTTCATCTGTTGGTTTATTCCCATTTGCATTAATTGATGTCTTTGTTATTGTGAATGACGAAGAACGGAATTGCGAGAACGATTGATCGCGTGATACTTATTTGCGTTCGCATACCCGCACCGGAAAAAAGTAATGCCCAAATCAGGTCCAAGTGAGGAATAAGTGCTGCTTGTCCGCGACGCATCACACGATTGCGCAAGTTTTCCCTTTTATTGAAAAACGAAACGAGTGTTATTCTCAGTATTCTCAGTATTTGGCACCTTTGGATTTCTATATAGTAGCGAATTATGTGACGAACACCGGTATTCTACGAAATACATTTATACCAATCTTAACGCACAATAAGATTCTTAAAAGTTACAAACTCTATATACGTTTATATATATGTATATATACATATATATATACACTTTGTTTTATGTGTGAAAAGTGCCATGTATTCTCTCTGGATAGGAGACTGTAGTGTCTTTTTGTACTTGGCCTGAGACACTACCGTGTCTCTTGATTATATATATGTAAATATGATATATATGTGTATGTGTATATATATATACATATAAATAAATATATGTGTATAAATAAGTACAGGTGTTTATATGAGTATACCAACGTGGTATTTTGTACACCCACACGTACACCCACACACAGATGATACTTAGTAACTAAGCTTTTATTTGTATTTACTTATAATTACTTTTATTTCCCCCGTACTTCTTGTCTACGTGAATCGGTCGTTCAAAGTCTATTATATATATATATACATATAAATATACATACAGATATATATATATATGTATAATGCAATGTCTCGCGATTGGAGGCAGTTGATTCGATAATAATAATAATGTAATTACTTTTTTTGGGTTTTTTCTTTTTTTCCTTTTTATTGTTTTTTTCTTTTTTTCTTTTTTGTCGGTAAGTTTCTTATCGGAACAAGTACATGAGCTTGCATTTATTGGAGCAGTAAGATATATCGACTATTTATATTTTACCGGATATGCTTTTGAGTTATACTAGACGATGGTCCTTCGCGGTAATGACAAAACCAAACCACGATCTGGTCCACTCAATCGGCGACGCTTATATGTGCTTATTATTCAATGAATTGTTTATTTAAAATTTTAACTTCCTTCACTTAGCGTAATCATCTTTAGAGGGTACAATGGGGATCATCCCTAGTGAATCGTACATCCTTCATCTGGATCGTCGGCGTTAAACTTTTTACAATTTACATCGAAGAAACCAAAAGGTACACTTCGTTAATGTTATTCGTACACTGAGAAAACCGTTTAGTTGTACACCGAGAGAAATGGAAGTGTCAGTTTGACATGAAATTTTAGTATTAGTATTTTCATGACGATATAATACAGCAACTGTCGGGTATCGCAGACATCCCACGTGAACTGTATAAAAAAAAAAGAAAACTCATGCTCCAATCGCATGAAATTTGTTTACATTTGTCAATTCTCGTTTAAAATTACACGAGATTCCTGCTGGTACAATAGTTAAACGACAAATATCTTACAATAACAGAAAATTTTTCCATAATTTACATGACATTTCTCTCCGTGCAGTTACCAGTTAACTGGTAAAATTTAGCCCGTACCAAAATTCTTGTCTTCGCCAAATTATGCTAAGAACGTTCAAGCTTTTAGTCTTCAAATCTAGATTACTTGGTTCGACTAACCAGAACGTATTCCGCTGATTCGACCAGATTATATTTCTTCGCAAGACAGTTCCGGGCCAAAAGCAATTATTCCTGGTTATGGCAACTAGGATTCCCACAGTATATTTGGTTATTCTAACCAGATACCCTGGTTATAATCATAAATTTTAGTTTTAATTTATATTTCAATAACTACCGTCGATCTTCGACCTTTTTACTAGCCACTGTTGGTTGCTTCAACTAATGGTCTTTTTTCTCAGTGTATCTCCTTACACGTAACAAACATGCTCCGAGTGTTTGCTTTGGTTCAAGTCGCACCAGGCTTTATTGCTTTTCATTTATTGTTCGCAATAATCATTTGTCATCGGGATTACAATTGTGCAATCGCATCAACCCTTTGGTGCGGAACATACAAAATGCTTTAAATGTCTACAAAATATAATACATTTTGCATGATCTGTACAAATGATTCACTTGAATAAAAAGACTCAAGACATATTCATTATATTTTATTTTGCTTCTTCTCACCCACATTTTTTCCTTTTTATAGTTTCCTTTTCTCTCGCCCTTCTTCCTTTTCATCTCCTTTTCTTTTAATTCGCGGATTAAGAATAAATGCGAAATACAAAAATATATCACAAAGCTAGCGCCAGTTAATGGTAAATAAATCAAGTGGATGAAGTAACGACTGAAAAAAGAAAGAAATAAATAAACAAAACGAACGAAATGCAAATAAATAAACGACGAAAAGAATAAATACATGCGTATAATACTTTGAATTTTGACGAACAATTGCTCATTTCTGTTACCTTTAGCGGGAAAATAGAAAAATCAGTCTTTCACACTTACGCGAATAAACTACGCAGAAGAAAACGTTTCAATTACAATACGCCAGACATGTACCTGGAAAACCTCGTACCTGTGTCACCTAAGAAATGTGTACATTTTATATTTGTATAATTCTACACAAGATATGTATAACGATCCGAATGTAAATACATTATAAAGAATATAATAAGCTCGTTACGGTACGAGTTTTGAAACTGTATCGTTTTCGCGCGCAAACTTGCCCTCGGCAGTGTAATTTTACACAGGATATGTTCGTCGTCATTAGCGTCAACATATAAATATATTAATATGACTGCTACCATCTTTGCAGGTGTCTTAAAAGTATAATATATAATATTATACAGCACGAAATCGCGATTACATTTTCCGATACATGTCCGGGGGATTCGTTACAGTTTGTTTGCTCTCTAGCACGCAAAATCGTCGGGATGTTCCATGGCTCAAAAAAGGGTTAAGTCTGTGCCACTGCTTTTGTTTAGAATTAAAAAAATACAGCTCGGCACGCTCGGTACGGAAGCCAGCTTGAATTACGCAGGAATCGTTTTGAAGCGACTGTTGCGCCACTCGAGTTGTATTGGTATCAGTTTGGAGGTTAGAATGACTTGCCCAATTAATCGGGGGGCAAATGTTCGGGAAAAATCAACGGTTATTGTTCGTGTACGTTTTATGTTCGGGGGGATTCTTTAAGCAAGTATTCAGCTGTAATATTGTTCACTTTTTTATATTATTAATAATGAAACATCGAATTCGTTACCTGAAGTCAAATCTAACAAAGTTTATCCGTAAAAAACTTGGCTCTGGATTATTGTTAAGATAACTTTCCACATTTTTCAGGGGTGCTTACGGCTAATGCTGGTGCGTACACTCGGTGTATACACCGTGCGTTCTTAAAGACGTTACGATAGGTAAAAAGTCAAATCAGCGAATCAGCATCAACATTTGAGTTTTTACCTATCGTAACATGTCTTTAGGAGTGTATACACCGCCAGTAGTCGTAAGCACCCCAGATGTTCATAAAAATGCGGGTAGTTATGTCAATAATCTGCTAAAAAGTAAATTTTTTGCGTTTTATTTGAGATAAGACTATAACCTAAGAACAATAAGATCGTTCAAGTTTTGTTTCAAGTGTTAATTCAATATTTTATAACAATTGCAAGAGGAGGAAAAATGCCATTGCGTGCAATTGATGTTTTGATTTGCGTCTCTAACCTAAAAGTGTATGTATGTACATTGACTGTATAAAATCAAAGGTAAGTTATCGTTATAATTTTATAATAACATAAGTACTTACTTTTTTTAAATTTCATAAGCCAGACCTATGAATATTACCCACATAGTAAACGAGAAATCTTTAAAAATGATCGAATAGTGCAAATTGTTGTTAAAACTTTTTGACGATTGACATATTTCTAAAATGTTTGATAATTTACATTTGAAACTTCTTAAAGTGTATCATATTTCTAAAATTTTCTATAAATTTTAATAAGTTTCAATAAAGATTTGTCTATTTTAATAATTTCTCGTTTACTGGGTAATCTCTAGTCATCATGGCTGCAACTAATAAGTCATAGTTTCACATCCATGAACCTAGAATGATTATGTACGGTTTTTTTCCATATAAAATGAAATATTTCAAACATTGAAACAATTGTTGCTTGTTTTTAACTTAGATTGGGTAAAAATTATGAGATGAAACATTCGACGAGTCATCTCCACCTGTATTTTCCTATCTCTTTTCTCTCGTAATAGAGGAAATTTGTTATTATTACCCGGAAAAAATTACACATGTCTATTCTCATTTTTGTTTAATTCAATAAATTTGACATTTATAGAAAGTAAACATAATAAACTATAAATTAATGGCATTTTTCTCCTCGCATGGAAAAAAGAAGTAAGTCCGTGGGTCTGTAGGCTTGAAGTCTCCTCGACTGTATTCATCGTTGGACTAATAAGTCGGGCAAGTGGAAGTACAACAGAATTTCATTTCAAGTGGCAGATATTTGCCAGTTAGTTTTCAATACTGGTTGAAACGCGGTTTACTAAAAAATCACCATTCCTAACGCAATAAATCAACTCCTTCCACAACGAACGAGTTGAATTCGCAATTTTCGACGGTCCAACAACGATATTGCACTTGTTCGTAAAGTCTAAATAACATAATTACGCGAAACGCGTTCTATCACGAAACGTTTGGTATACACAAATTGGAAGAAATTTGAACGCGAAGAGGAACGTCGCGTTACCCCAACGCAACGTCACAGCGGGGTTAGATTAACGTGACTTTTCTATCCGCGAATGAATTCATAAAACTGAATTCAGTACAAGTGAGAATTTCTTAATCCTAAATTAGTTTGAGTATTACAATCGTACGATAAATAATTTAATTTGCCGTTTCAGCAAAAAACGAAAGGAAAATCAAATGGAACTCGATACTACGAATCGCGTTATCACTTCAACTTGATCGAAATGGAAAACTTAACCGGGGCCGATGCGAGTGCGACATCAAACGGTGAACAAATAGCCCAACTAAAGAGGGAAAATTGATTTGTCGATAATGCGGGGCACGGATGGGATAACGATAAATCATACCGCCTGAACCAATCGGGTATCACATAACTCACACAACTGAAAGACCGCGCTGGAAGAAAAATGGCCGCGAAGCGGCTTGGGGAATAAAGATAGCTGGGGGGGGGGGCCAAATGGAACGGTAACGCAATCGAGCAGTGGAAAACAATTGTCGCGGATTGGCGGAAGGGCGCGCAGTAATCGCGTAGCAACGCAATTATCGGATCGCCTTCAGTTACGCGCTTCTCGTACGTCGAAATAACCGGCGGCTAATATTCCCCGTAAGCTCGTTATTTGCTCGGCGCGATTATTTCGATGCGCGAGAAAGCACCGGTGATGAATAAACGTGGACAATCTGCGGGGAAACTAGACACGTCATGACGCGCGCTAATCGTGTGACTTTCTGTTTGTTTGTAATGTTTTTTTTTATTTTTTTTTTAAGTAATCAGTCTTATTCACAGGATCGTGATCACTCGATATAATATGTACATACATATACCGATCGTTCGACCCTGTAATGCCTTTCGATATAAGGATGATCAGAGTCATCGGCGTGCGCGCGCACGCTCGCAATTCAATCTGCGCAATCGCTCTCTTTTTCATTATTATATACAGAGATAAAACTTAACCTCGCGTTCGCTTCGACAGCAGTTCTCACCCCTCCCCACCCCACTGATTATTATCGTTATTTCACCTTTGTTTAATTATCATATCCCAAACGGCGGATCCCAGTCCCGTTTCCCTCGCTCTATTTCCCGTCCTCGCCACGGCGTCGCTCTGTCCCTGGCCACGCCACCACCGAACAGAACTCCAAGCTCGGACCCTGACCTCCGCCCTCCCCTCTCATTACATCCGTTGTATTTTAAAAATTGCTCTTATTTAACTATACCTATAATCAATTCTAATCACAGCAATATTTATTGTTGATATACACAATCATACAGTGTCTCTCACTAATTGTTATTATTATTATTCTCTAATTTATCCTGCTCACCCCCCCCCCTTCATCCCTCCCGCCCTCGTTCCATTCCTCGTTCCTCGACCGTACCTTTTGCTCCCTCTGCGCTCTTTCATTCTTACTTTCCGTCTCCCTTGCTTCCGTTTGCCTCCCTATCGTCGCGACCCTGTTCCAATTCCGTTCGTTCCCAAAGACAAAACGGCGGGATTCGCGCGGGACCCTCTCAGATGTTCCGGGATGAACGATAACGTGTCGCGAATGAAGGTGATAACGAAAGATACATCGAAGCGTTCCCCTCGATTGGGTCGTGATTCAATAACACATCGCGTAGATTTTCTCTCGTCCCGAATTTTCCGTGAAATTGCGGGCTAAATTGTTTCGAGGTTCGTTATATACAGAAAAAAGGCACTTCGATCATCTTCGCCGTTGGTCGGTGCATGGGACCGGAGTAACTCGATTAGCTGGCCCGGGTATGCGGGCTAATTGGATTGGTCGATTCAATTTTTCCTCGGACGTAAAAGGAACTTAAAAATTGGAGCGAAAGAATAAAGGTCTCGTTTGAGTTTTTGAAAAAAAAAGAGTAGGCGGGGAAACACGTAAAAAAAGAGCGCGCAGACTGCTCTTTATCTGCGATAATTTTCCTGCCGATTCGCGTCTACGCTGCGATACCGTGGCACGCACCGGATATACCCATAATTAACCGCAAAATTACCTGTCCCACCGTGACATTTTCATCAAATTATAAATTGAATGAAAAAGAAAGTACAAGGAGAGAAAAGATTAATAAAAATTACTGACATTGTTGGTAAACTGGTCATATACTTGCAAGAATTGAAAAATCATTATCCTAAGTTAGTAAAAAGGTGTCAGCTTTCTAAGAATCATTTCCAACAAATTGATATGCTTTACCAACTTAAGATAGTAATTTTCCAATTTTTGCAAATATATAACCAGTTTACTAAGAATGTCAGTAAATTATTTGATGGTGTGCGCTGGAACCTCGCAACTACACGTTTCAGACGAGTTCAAAATTCGATACGAGCAACGTTTCGAAACATTTTAGTTGCGTGAAAAGCACAAGGGGGGAGTTCGTGGTCGCACTCGAATATCGAAAGGAAAATCGCAGCAATTCCGACGGTATTCGTATTCTTTTCAATTATCAACGCAATAACGAACGCCCCTCGTCCCTGCGTTTCGGTGCACAAAATTTGACGAAACAAGGTATTGATCCTGGGCGCGACGTGAGCGCGTTGGAAGTCATGAATATTTCGTAAGCCGTCGTACGAAAAAGCGCTGCGAACGAGGCGTTAACGCTCTTGGACCCAGACGGCGCTCGGAAGACGTGCACGAAATTATGCGCACACTTGTATTATAATACCCACGAATATGCATCCGATCGTTTTGCAAACAATGCCGCCAGTTTAATCGTTTACGCGCGGTTCGTGATAAATTTGAGAATAGAATATTATTGATAAACGAAGAAAGGCGATGGAGATAAATGGAGGGAGATCGAAATAGAGAGAGAGAGAGAGATAGTAAGAGAGTGAGTCGGGGGGGGGGAGGGGGAGAGTCGAGAGAAAGAGGGGCGGGAAAGCGCGTGTGCTATTTACATAACGGACGGCGATGCCGCCGGCGGGTCCGCGATGGCATTCGGTTCAAATTCGCATATCCGCCAATGTCGGCGTTGTCGGATCAATATCATACTTTCCATTGAACCCTGCCCAATCCAGACGATATCTTTCGATCGAGTCGGCGAAAGATTGTTGCCGCGAGAAAATCAATTCGCACGACACTAATCCGCGATTGGTATTGTGCTATTTGTCCGAATTCAAGTATTAAATGGAAAATGCATCATTAGTTTTATTACGATCAAAGCAATTTTTGAGTAATCGTTACTTATTGATAGTAATTATGGAAATTATTATTTATTTTTTATGATAAATGTGAATTTTAAGTCAAGTTACCATGTAAAAACAAAAGTTGTAATACTTAGGAAATAATTGTTGTAAAAAGTATTAAAAAAAAATAATACAGTGAAGGAATTGAACTCATTAGCTTGCAGTTACCGATCGCGCGCTTTACTACACTCTACGTTACTACTTTGAAATAGCAGTGTAGAATAGTGGTAAAGCGAGTGACTAGGAAAAGTGACGTAACGGGTTCTTTTCCTTGTTCGTATCATTTTTTTTTTGATAAATCTATTTTTAAGTACAATGTTAAATTAGAAGGTATACTACACTAGCGTGCAAAAGTCGTTTATTAAAATTTTGTTTCATATTGCTTTCTTTTTTTAAGTGCAAATTGTAAAATTCAAAATTATAATATATTATTATATTAAGTTTGAGTTATTTAAAAGTAGTAAAGGTAATTATTATACTGATACCATATTTATATTAAATTTGTTTTTTATGAAAAAGTAATCAACATTACTTTAAAACCATTGATACAATAATTAATATATTGACACATTAAATTCAACTCTTGAACATAATTATGTACATCATGATATACTTGAATAAATCAATTAAAATAATTGAGAACCTCCACTAAAGGTCTAATGGTAATATAAATGAAAATGTAAAAAAAATCACTTTACATTCCTACTTATTAATTGCTTTAAGTAATCAGACAAAAATTTGCAAGTACAGAAAAGTAATCAATATTTAATTGCCGTATCTTTCGGTTATTATTAAAAAAGTATTTCAAATAAAATGTATCATTTCTTTAATGTAACTGTCTTTCATTAATAATTATTTCTTCTCTTGGACGATGACTCGCTCATCAGTGTATTTACTTCCATTTTATTTCATTACTTGACAATATTGCCTTTGGACGACAACTTTTGCACGCCCGTGTGTATCTTGACTTTATATATATCTACCGTTTATCATAAAATACAGTATAGTAAAATTACTGACAAATATTAATTCGCGGTAGTTCAATTAAGTTAAAGGGGAAAAGCTTTATAAAGTCAAGTCGTTGCAAATTCATCTTTTCAATGCGCGTTCATGGATTTTTTTTTTGCAATTTTATATGAATGTAAACAACCCAGAGACGACAAAGCCGACGGGCGATATCTTTGTTTGGTAATTTTCTTTAAGGACCCCGAGTACACGCAAACAATTTTTCTTTCCCCCCCCCCCTTTTTATTCATTCGGAATTCTCCTTTTCATCATTGAACCACTCAACTATTTTTTCCTTCGAACATTTTCGAAGAATATCTATTTAAAAACTAAACTTGAATACACCACTTTGACGTACATTGGAAGCAAAATTGTTTGCGAATAACGTAAGCTTTGAATCACGATGTAAAAATAATTTGTCATTTTCATTGTTTTAGTACGAGTCGTTTAATAATCGTCACGTGCACTTGATTTCAGCCCATTCTATGGAAATTAGAAACAGACCCGGGGGGAAATATTTGGGAAATTTAATCGAAAATAGTTTTAGGGGGCGGCATTCCCAATCGCTTTAAAAACCGTGCAATACTTTCTCGAAAGAGATTTTTCAGATGCACAATATAAAGACAAAAGTTGTCGAAATTTCCAATTCAAATGTGTCGTAAAAACGAAGCAATGATAAGGACAAAGTGAACTAATTGCAGACTAATTGTAATGATTAAATATGTTGTGCCATGATTTGACCTTGAATACATAGTGGGATGAAGATTATAGTACGATTATGGTACAGTGATACTGGTTTGCGCGTATCAGAGAGGAAGAGGATGGGGAAGCCTTAGGGTTAACCACTCGGTTTTCTCGTCGATCATTTCTTTTTTTTTTCGTCTATTTCGTGTATTCATATTTTGGCACACGCTGGAAGTGCTCGAAGCAAGATATGTGTCGGGGAAACGTTTATGAAAACTTGATCGACTCCGGGCCGATCTCATCGGCCGCGGATTATTTCGCGCGGTTTTCTTCTCGGCCGTCGTCATTGCGGACAACGTATGAACGATTTTGAAAACTAACATGTAACTCTACTGCCTTAAGAAACGGCTCTTTCGAACCGTCTATATTCCGTAATAACGCATGTGCTAAAGTTCACTTCGAAACAATACTGGAAATTCCCGAAAATTGGCTGTGAAAATTCCGAAAAATTCGGTAAATTCGATATATTTCCGGACAAAAGTTTTGAAAAAGTTTTCCAAACTTCTCAAACCTTTTCGGAGCAATGTAAAAAGATTTTCGACATTCATTTTCTCCGCAAAGGATATGTATACATATATATGCCATTACTTTTGTTTACTCAGACTTATCAAAAGTCAAAAGTATAATTAAAAGAAAAAATTAATAACAATGAACCTAATTTATCCGCATGTACACCTCAATTTACAATTCTACCATAACACCTAATTTTAGTTTCCAACAATCCAGGCTGTTATTATATATATTTATATACAGACACAAGCGAATCCTATAAAGAACGAAAAGTCATTTGACGAGCAATTTTACATTTGATGATAAAACGGTTTGTAACATGTGCACACTAGTGCGGCTGTTATTACAAATTATAGCACAATCCGAGCGGCCGTTTCTTTCAGCGAAATAACCGTTTCGAGCTTGCGGCTAACAAAGTGAAATACGCATTATAAAAATACCGCGCGGTGCTGTCGTATCGCCGACGCAGCCAATCAAGCGCGACGAACGGCCTCGAATACGCGACGTACCCGCGAAATCATTTCAATTCACGTCTCGTCATCTTGTTCATCTTCCGCGTCCAAATACAAAACCGCGCCCACTAAAACACTCCCTCATTTTCATCTTTTTGAACAAAATTGAGCAATAGACTTCACGTGTGTCCCGTCCATCGCGATGGTCCTACACCGTGAACAATTTTATTAGGAAAATTACCGTATTTTCTAAGAAACGAAATTTACCGAGTCGATATACACAAGTTTTCCCATTGTTATTCGGACATACCCTAGTAGAAAAAGAATTAGGGCTGTGACTATTACCCGACAAGGAATCCTTGTTGCCCGACAAGGTATTCCTTGTTCCAGCCCGACAAGGCTGAAACCAGGGCTGTAACGCAAGGCTGGATTCA
>JABFPN010002025.1:0-24587 GCA_022817305.1 Leptoteleia sp. ZL-2020
CGAGTCCCCCCCCCCCCCCGACTGTTGGCGCGCGCTGATCCACTTTTTCGAAAGGGCCGCCCGCACTTTTTATTTGTCTTCCAAACAAGCGTATTCTTCGCGCGTATTTATATTTCAGTTCGTGCGTTCCGTAAACAGAGTTTTCGCGCTGAAAAGAGCAGCAACTGCTGAAAGCACTCTTCAGCCCAGCGCAAATACAGTTGCAGTTGAAATTATTAACGTTTCCAAGGCGAAAGAAATGTTTTCCCATTTTTGCTTCTTCTTTTTTTTTTTTTCTTTCTTTCTTCTGTTTTTTAGGGGCATTCAAAAAAAAAGAATGCAATTTGTTTTCCCGTGATCGAAATAGAAGGAATTCGATGAAACGCTCGTGAAGCTGCTTTGTGAAAATATTGATCTTCCTACATTTATCTCGCATAAAGATGTTGCCTCGAGGAGAAGCTCAAGGATAATTAAATTGTGCGTATTTATTATCGTATGACATCCGTTGATATTGTAAACAGAAGTCGTCGCATTTTTAAATCTAAAAGTCGAGCAAAGTAACGTACGACACGAAGATTAAAGTTTACTTACAGTAAGAGTAAACTTTAATAATTGTTTCGATGACTTTAAATACGGATAAAAATAATATACTGATACGAAAGGATTCATTTTTAGGAGTACAAATTTATAATAATGCATTGAGAGAAAAAATTGGAAAATACTGAACTTTTTCGTTGTAATTAGGGGACATTATGGTCAATGTTGCAAAAAGTACAATAAAAAATTGTACAATGTATTCAAAAATTTGCAAAAATAAAGTAATAATAAATGTTTTTCCTTAATCTATACATGGCCATATATAGTCGATAAATGGCAATAATTTATATAATATTTAAGCTATATATGCTTTTAATAATTTCCTTATATGGAAATCTATTATTGCCATATATCGACCATATATGGCCATCTATGGATTGAAGAAAAACATATATTATATTGCACATATTAAATATGATTTTTTTATTTTCTTTTATGAAATTGTTAAATTATATAGGGAGCATGTATGTTTCATTTTTACTAGGGATTTTATCGTCCATCGTTGCACATTCGCCCAAACTATGAAGCATAAAATTTCGAATGCGACATTGACCGAAATATACAACTTACCCCGAGATCCATGTTAATCGGAAGAGCTGTATTTCTCATCGTCTGGCGCCACGTTTTCAACGGACTCGCTCACAAAAGAGCGTTTTGTCTTTTGTCGCTCTCGAAAAGTTGAAGCGCGAAGATGAAAATACCGGGGAAAGGGGGGGGGGACACCCCGTTGAGCATCGGCAGTTAAACGCACGGTCCTTCGCGGTGCCACTCGACGGGAAAAACATCGGTAACAAAATTTCAGCCGGTTCACGCTTAATTGACCCAGTTACGGCTCTTTCATTACTATCGAAATTCAATACCAATGTACCTCTTAAATTACGGATTTCGGCCTCGCAGCGGATCCGTAATCAGTGATAAATCTTTCGGCAATGTTCGCACCTCTCCCCCTCTTTTTTTTTTTTTTTTTAACGAAATTATTTCATTTTCGAAAGTGCGCGAATTGGCTTCCGTCGTGTTTCACCTGGCGAGAGGAACAACAAAAGAATAATGTTTACATGACATTGATGAAGTTTATGAATTCAGCGTAATTGCGTTTCGTCAATTGTTTTTTCTTTTTTTTTTCTTTTTTTTTTTTGTTTTCCTTTTCCATTTTCATTTGGATTCAAAATCCGTTCGCGCGAAATTCAATTTGGTCGCCATAATTAAAGCGATGGCTACGTTGGAATGTACTAATTGTTCTTCATATCATTAATTAATTACGTCTTTTAGGGGCTACCTGTTTTTCATTATTAGTTCTTTTCTGTTTAGTTAAAAATGTTGCACATGGTTTGTCGTCGATACTTTTGTACACTCATACATATACTCGGCTTAATTTCCTCTTGAATTAATTAACTCGCAACACATTAGTGGAGATAATTCATTATGGCCGTAATGTAAAATCGCGGATTGAAATTGTATAAAAAAAGAAATAACCGCATTCATTTGACGGTTAATTGGGAATGCGAAATCTGTAACGTGGCGTTATTAATTATATAATTAATGGATGTTACATAGACATTTGAATGAGCTAATTTCAGATCTAGAAATTATTTATTATTGAGAGTTTTTAAGATTTATACTATTTATTTTATGAAAGTTTAATAGATTTATAATTTTACAACAATTTCAAATTTTAGTAAAATGAATTCTAAATTTTTATTTAACTTTTTTATATTTTCTCCACTAGAACACACATTGTTCAAAACTACCGTAAACTGATATAATAAATTTCATTTTGATATTGAACAATTTTCAAACTAATGTAACAATGCCAAACTAGTGTATTTTTCATTAAAAACTGATTTTTTTTCCTCTCGGCGTAGAATCAAAATTAGTTAATACACAATCATCTTCAAACTGAAAACTGAGGCTTTTACATTCGGAACCTGTATCGATCTTTCAGCTACATCTATTTATCTGAATCTTCATTGAAATCGGACGTGAAATAAATTTCCTTATTTTTCCCAATCCCTCAAATTTAGTCAAACTATTCTAAGTTTATTGACACGAAATCTAAGTTAATGATATTTTCCCTACGAGCACGAATACGTGTAGAAATGGTTGAAAGTCACAACACGAACGAAAATGATGGACGAATGTTCAAATCGAATTAATTTTCAGAATAATTGAAACAATTAGTCAAAACTGCAAATGAGTTCGTCCGAATGGAGATCAGGGATCAAATTCCGTGCCAATCTTTTGTTTCGTGCAATCTCTTTTGTGCGCCGTAAGGGTCTTTATGCGACTTTCGGAGTTCGCTATTGAATCTTCATTGCAAACATCGGATTTAACTCGTAGCCACCGGAAATCCTTCCTCTCCGATGTGTAAAACAATGCCGTTGTTTTGTCGCGCGACTGCTGACGTTTGCAGAAAGAAAAAAAAAAGAAGAAAGAAAAGAAAAAAAAAACACTATCGACAATGACAACGTCTCGTCTATTGCAATTGTTTGCTCCGATTAATCAAGTTTTTCTTTTTTCACAAACGTACATAATCTGGCAAATTTCTTGGTTACCAATTTTCGAGTATTTTAATTGAGTTTTTACAGTGAAGAACAATGTTTGTATTTGTCGATAAAATCAATCAATTTTGATTAATATTTTCAGTAATTTTTGAAAAATTTAGAACGAAAAAATTCTAACATTCTTTTAAAATATATTTTAAAGATAATAGAAACTACTTACAAATTTCTCTCAGTATACAGTTTGATTGAAAGAATAGAAGAAAAAAAGTTAGCCTCGTCGATAAATCATGAATTTCTTGAGCGTGAAAATAAGTGCAATGTTTGAATAATGATTTTTTTTTTTTTTTTTTTTTGATTGTATTATCCTGTCAGAGATCAATGAGGCGCTGAACGTAAGTGAACTTAGCAGGGGTAAAACATTTAACGCGGTTCTTCAATCACCATTTTAAAACGCCTGCAAGTTGTGAAAACATAAACTGTCGTCAAACAGCATTCACTGTTGCGATTGATAGTGACTAATATTTTCTTTGCTTTGTCTTTATCTTCCTTTAATTTGAAATCTAGTCAAAAAAGGAAATTGCTTTGTAATTTTGTGTGATATTTATTTATAACAACGAACAATGGAACGTTTTTTAAGGCAAACTGTATTTCACTTTTTTTCATTATTCAAATTAGCAGAAAAAATGTCATAAAATTATCAAAATATTTAAAAAACAAATTTTTCTTTGTTGATTGAATTGAATTCATCACTTTTCTGAAATTTGATTCTATAATTGCAAAATTATCTCCCAAAGGATCATTCATTAATACATCCGTTATAATTAATCAAAGTTTCTTTTCAATACTACACAAAGCAGCCTTTTTTTCTCTCTCTTGAAGAAGATGCGTTGAAATTGCAATTTCCTTTCGCAACGAGTTCTTTAATATAAACCTTTCCCCTCGACTATTATTTCGTTCGTTCCGAGAAACAAATTATCAAGTACTTTTCCGTGCAATATCAGTGCCCATCACCGATACTAAAAAGGGAGGAAGAAAAAGGTACACGCAAAATTGGAGTAGCGGGGTTCGGATGAAAACGACGTCTTCATTGCGAATTCGTCAACAGCTCCTGCCGATAAATTCGGGAAAAAAGGAACGTTGCAAATGCGCCGGGGAAGGAGGAAACGTTGCGATAACATCGGGGGTGAATTTTTACGACGCGTCCCGAATAATGTACGAATTAATGCCGAGGGTTGCGTTTTTGTTTGCGCGTCTAAATGCAAATGGCACGAGTAATTTCATTTATCTAAGTGAAACGGCTTGCGACTGGACGGGCGAATATTTTACGACAAGCCGAACAGGTGGATTCGAAATCACATTAGAATACGGGTTTTAATGTTTCATTCGTCAAGTCCCCGAGAGAACCGCTGCGTTTACGACCCTATTCCTTTTCAATCCCTATGGGAGGTTTCCGTTACTTTATTTCGCATTAGGAAAAAGGCAGAGTATTGTGCTCTCGGTGCAATGCCCCCTTGGATGTCAGTTATTTTTCGATTATCAAATAAACGTTGCATTACTTTTTTTAAGGAAGATGTTCACAACGTAATTATGGCATAATGAGAAAAAAATTATACGGTTAATTTTCGTGAATACTAAAATTCTGGTCGAATTAACCATATTATGGTTATTTTAAGTAAAAATTAGGTAACTTGAAACTAACTGCACTGAAACGCACCCCCAATTTCATCCACAAGTTACACTCCTGAAAATTATATTTCTTGATTAATTCTACCATTTACTTTGATGAGTTAAAATATATATTTATTATTTTCCAGTTCTAATAGAAGAATGTTTGCATTTGACATTTTGCAAAAGTATTCTTTTTCTTTTTCTTTTTTTTTGGTAAAGAATTGTTCAAACCTTCAAAATTTATTGGCCATAAATTTTTGCTCGCAAAATTATTAAGATTCTACGAGGGAAGTTTGCCTTAACCTGCGTATGCTTTTAAATTATCATAACGTTCAACCAGTTTTTTTTCAAGGATTTTTTTTTTAAGATAAAATGTCAACACCCGGTAAATTCTAATGCAGATTCAAAGCCAGCATTTCCAAACAAAAGAGAATAACCTATTTTATCGGATATATATATTTAAATAATAAATTTAAATTTTCTTAAAAATCGGAAACTTGAAAAAAAAGACATTTCATTTTGTTTTCTATAAAATCTAAATTATCCGTAATTACCGAATAATGAGTAATACAATTTGCAATATTATCCAGAATTGACCATAATTAAACTCACAAAACAAAATAAATTACCTCGTTAAAATGACAGAAACCTAAAACAAGGAAATTTAATAACATCATTCCTTTGTTTTCACTCGTGGAATCCCGAAAAAGAACCATAAACACATTTCATATGCTTAGAGAATAAATTACAAATCATAATCATTGGTGAAGAGAGATAAAGCGCGCCTGAATAATTTATATTACAACATTAATCCCGAATTGCAAAAGGAAATTATTTCCAGAATTCTTTCGAGTTCTATCTCGGCGTGTGATTCAATCTTGAAAATTAGTTTATCACTTTGGGAATCGCAGCCTCGCAACAAAGGGAAAAATTGAGTTTCATTTACTCGAAGGCCAAGTTAATTGAAAATTCAGGGACGAGTCAGTTTTAAAGGGCTCTTTTAAAGGGATTTTTAAGGCGCGACGTTATTAGCGGGCAAAACTGAACGATTAATCCTGACTTTTGACTGGTGATATTTGCAGGAACGAATTCGTGGAAGGAACAATTCACGGAAGCCATAACCGTGAGTGGAGGAGACGACGACGAGGGCGAGGGCGCTTCGCCACCCTCTGCCGCCGACTATCTCATGCACTCTCTTACCATTTTCTGGAAGGTTCTCTTCGCTTTCGTCCCACCTACCAGTAAGTACACCATTCTTCTTTCGGAAGACCTTCTCCAGAAGGCAACGTGACTCTCCAACTTTATCCTCTAAATGTCCGATGGCTAAAAACCCAAAGGAAAGAGAGAGATAGGGTGGGTATAAGTTAAAAGGGGATGAACTAACTAGACTCCGACGGAGGAAAAAGGATGGAAGATCATATGAAATATCACCTGGTCAAAATGATACATATATGGTTCATATATGTTTTAACAATTTCATATTAGGAAATAAATGATGGATATATATATATATATGTTTTTCAATAATCCATATATGGCCATATATGGATTAAGGAAAAACATATAAGAATTTTATATTTCCTTGTATGAAATTGTTAAAACATATATTGACCGTATATGTTTCATTTTTACTAGGGTTGTGATCTTACAACTTGTTTATTTATATAAAAATCATTTTCAAAATGGTCGTATAATTATAGTGTCGCGATACATACACTGAGATAAATGTGACAGAAACTATTACTGCTTTGAACCTGTTGTTTCAGATACACATCGGTATTTCAATAAAAATTACTGTTTTTTAAAAGGGAATACTTCTGTTTTATGTATAAATATAACATTTAAAACTGACGTTTCTACTTTTACGAACAATAATATTTATTCAAAGACTGACATATCTAAAATAAAGTTAGAAACAGTTATATTTTCTGATATCATATTCTCAGTGTAATTAATAATTATATATTAATTGAATTATAATTATAGTTATAATAATTATTGGTCATCGCAGTTGAATATTTTGATTCAATTATATGGAGAAAATAATATTATTTGCTTTGCCCACAAGATAGTGGGCATTGCACCCTAGGGCCGGTAAATATTGATTCGTCGACTTATGATGAGATTTTAAAATAACGTAATCTTTGTTGCCATTGCACATTCAGGAGTTGTGACAAGTTTGATGGAATATTAATCGTACGAACTGCCTGGTATTATTCGATAATTTGATTAATTAACTTAAAACTGTAAGTGCAAATTGCGTTACAAGCTTTGGCGGAGTTTTAAGAACATGTAGCAAAGTAATAGTTTTAGCACTCAATATAAGTGCAAACAAATTGCAAAGTTCAATTTTAATAGAAGAATAATGTACGGGTAAATTTGATATAGAATTAAACAGTATTAATTTTCAAAGATTAGGTTAATTGTTTCAATCGATTAAAAGTATATCTTTTTTTTTCGATTAAAACGATGTTTACATCAGCAGTGCGTTAAGAAATTCTCAATTTTATTGTCTCTTCTCAATATCAGTGCACTTGCAAGAGTCGCTGCAGAAAAGTACGTGCAATTCCTAGAAGCGTTCTAATGCTGATGGAATATATATAAAGTCACCGTGACTTCGATTTACTATTTATTTGTTGCATCGAATACGTGACTTTTATTTTCTCTTATTTCATCCTGTTTTTTGTTGTTGTTGAGAATGTTCGATCACATCCTATAAATGGAGTGCAGAATTTTACTTTCCCAACAAATTCATACTGATTGTACCTTTAATTAAATGAATTATTTATTATTCTGTTCATACACAAATTACATTTCTTATACCGAGAACAAATTCCAATAGTTTCCTAAAGATTTAATGAACCCGAACTATAAAGTAAGGATAAGCTACTAATTCCTCGACACAATATTAACGAATATTACTTTTTTTCTGCGTTGTTCATTGGCTAAGTCTATTATTCTATAACAAAAAAGAAATATCATAAATTACTATTTTTATAGAAAATAGGAAAACATTTAAAAATTATATAGTAATTTTGAATTTAGGAATATTAAAAATTCCTCTTATCATTTTTACTATTTTTAATAGGAAAAATTTGTACCTTTCAGAGATATCCCTAAAATGTTTTAGCTTTTAATGTTACATTTAGGTGTAGACCTAAAAAATGTTTGTCATTAGAATTGTTCATAAACTAGTGAGTGCAATGTTTACGTTAATAATTCAATGCGCTTTTGAAAACCGATTACAAACTTTATTGGAAATTTTTTCTCAATGTACAATGAAAAGCATCTATATGTAAAGATATTATCCGTAAATATGATAAAAATACGACTTATATAGTTTCACATATAATCCATACATTGCCCGAACATGTTTCATATTTGATCCATATCAATAACTAAAACATTTTTGATCAAAGAAATCCTTTAATCAGAAAAATTAATGCTTTTTAAAAATACTAAATTTTAATTGCAATTTTTAATACGAAAATTAATTTCAAGGCAAATAAAAAAGTAAGACGCTCTAAGGTTTGATTGATAATATTTTTCAATCTGCAGTCTCCAACTTTAAACTGGTATCTTTCAAGATTAGGTTAGTAATAATATCATCATGGTAATCTAAATTGTGCCAAGAGGATGTTATTCTCAAGTACCTGGTATGATATTGTGGTATATTTCACTTTATACGTAGCTGGTTTATAAGATGAAATGTTTACTTCAACGAGAATAAAAATATTTAACAAAATTGAACATCGTAAAGGTATTAAAATTTGAAAAAAAAGAAAATAAGTCTGAGAAAATTAAAGTCGAGTTTCTACCATATCCGGATTTAATTGTTTTTGAATTAATAAGAAATTTCTCCAACTTTCCCGCTATTCGCTTATATTTGTCATTAAATATAGAATTTAAGTAACTCTCGAATCATCATTTCTTTATGCTTAAAGTTTGAAAACTGTTTTTCAGTTGAAACTTTGATTTCCTGCTTTAACCTTAAGTTTGCAACAAAATTTAAACAATTGAAATAACATAAATATCTGATAAGAAAATTTTCTTTTTCTACAAGAAAAAAACACATAACTAAGTATACTATAAACATCACATCAGCTTAATAATTTAAAAGAATATAAAATATTTAATAAATAGAATATTTACTGCATTGAAAGAAAATCATGGCTTCGTATCAAGATTCCAGCACAGTAAATTTTAATTTATTTTCTTCAGCTCGCAAATTATATTTTGTAAATAATATTTTGCCTTGCAATTGCAATGCTTTATTGGAAAAATAATGTATTTTTATCATTTAAATGAAATTATAACGCAACGTGATAATTTTACGAATAAAAGAGAAATCATCTCGATATCGCATTTCAATAGCTGATTAAGGAAAGCCAAATCTCCAAGGGATCATTATCGAGCGGTTTTGAGGAGCTTACAAAATGACGAGTGCATAATTTATCCTTTTTATAATACAGGTTGCATTATAAACATTCATTTATTTACGAGCGACGTACGAAATAAAATATCGAGAGGAGTGGAAGCGCGGTGGCGCGCACGTAGGAACACACGCTCTGTGAAAAATGAGCCGCGAGTGCAGTGATATTGATTTCAACCGTGGCACAATATAAATAACGATATTGCGACTTTTCGGAAAATCGTGAATAAGAAACGGTTGCGTTGAGAGAAGGGCCAAAAAACAGCGTAATCCCGGTAAAAATAATGGTCGAAGTGAAATAAAGTTGTGATACGAAATTCACCTCATCGTATTAGTCACTGAAGAAATTCAGTGGTGTAAGTTTCAGTGGTTGATAAAGAAAAATAACAACGTTATGGTTATCAAGATAACTAACTATAAAAAGCCGGTAATGTTACAAAATACAAAACCTTTTTATACTTCTAAATCACAGTTGAAAACAGTAATTTTTTTGTTTTATTTTTCTCAGAGTTTGGTTAATATTTCTATCCTTTTTTTTAGTGAAATATTGCAATATCTGTCAGAAAACCATTAGTTTCGTTAATTTCTTTAATTTCTTTAATTTCGTTAGTTTCGTTAATCTCCATAGTTTGTTAGTTTCGTTAGTTTCGTTAGTTTTTTTAGTTTCGTTGGAAAACCGTTAGTTTCGTTAATCTCCATATTTTCGTTAGTTTCGTTAGTTTCATTAATCTCGATAGTTTCGTTAGTTTCGTTAAGAAACCGTTAGTCATTTTGCAGCCAGTACCAATATATAATTTGATACGGTCATAGGATGCTCCCGGCGGGGAAACTCAATGATCGGGCTAAGGTTAATCCTGATCAGGGCCGCATCGGCGCCGAGTCAATTTCCATTAGCGGCGGAATTTCGCAATGATTGCACCGTAGCCGGGCGAGCGTCTTCCGGCGGGCTGTTTTTAATTATCCCATCGACTAAGGAAAGAGCCCGACGCAACGTCGGGAGGTACGCGGGCGGCGGCGTCGGCGGCGGCGGCGGCGGCGGAAATCGGGACAAGGTCGAGGGCGGCCGCACTTTTTCCTACCGGCGACACGTCCTTGCCTTGGGCGTCGCGCGCGCAATCGGGATACGTCGAATCCAATGAGAGCCCAACAAGATTAACATATTATTTGCGGTACGTGCTTCAATCTGAATTCCGACGGTGGAATGCAGCTCCCGCGGCGCTCGTCGATATCGCCAATATAAAAAGGATATAAAGATGTTGCGTACGCGCTCGCGAGCGCACATAACACAAAGCAAAAAAAAGAGGGATCAAAAGCGGAAAATTGCCGCTGCCGATGATTTATATTCGGCGCGAATTCGCACCGGTGATAAATGGACGCGGAGCGGCGCGCGGCGAAACGGTCAAAGGGACGGAAAAAGCGCGCTCTCCGCTCTCGTTGGTGGCAACATTTTTGATTCCTCGTCGAAACGCATAGATCAAATGAAACGAATTGTTCGAGCTTCGCGGTTACGTTTTCGATCATTTGCGAGGCGAAATAACGCTCGTGCAATTTCACGCGTTAAAAGGAAGGGGGGGGGGTGGGGAATCGAGGTCGCACGTAGTTACGTGTAGGTATTATATTGTTTAAAAATGTATCGCTTTAATTCGAGGATAATTACTTGTTTGAGACGAAAACAATTTTGAGTCGATACGAATCTGCTTTTGTTTCAGTCCCTCTGAGCTTCTGATTTGTCTGATAGATAAATTTTCATTTGAAACATTAAACAGTCTTCTCCTCTTTTATTTTTTTATCAAAATTATTTTTAAATTAATTGTAGAAAATATAAGTCGTATCAATCATACAAAGCGTTGCAAGATAAAAATTTTCTCTTTAATTAATTTACTTAGCTAATATTTCTTTTATGAAACGCCATTTGCTCTTTTTTTTTCTAACTTCCCACTTTTCTCTATGCCATTTCAAAGAAAAGTAATTAATTTTCACCATTTTTATCTTCCGCCTCTCAACGTGGCTCCAATCGTTTCTTTAAATTTATCGACGAGGAAACTTTTGACACTAAAATAATTCCCAAATAACCGACAAAACAATTCGCAATTATTTCGCCCCGAACATTTCACTCCGAAGGTATCATAGCAAATTCAATGGTAACAATTATTCAAAAGAAGAAGAAGAAAAAAAAAAGGTTCGACGTAAATAAAATAAAATGAACAAGAAAGGAGGATGAATTCCACGCGATAAGCATTGCACGCGATATGTTGGGCGCTTTCGCGTATTCTCGACGTTAAAGTAGAAGCCACGAGACGGATGATAAGCCGAACCAACGGCGGAGACTCAACGCGAAGAATAATTAACGAACCCGGTGAAGAATTTAATTGTCCCACTCAAAGTTCAACCCTTTTCTTTTCCCTGACCTTTTCCTCGTCGAAACAAAACGTCGCTTGTTCCTTCTTTAATAACAACAACAAGCAACGATAATCGTCCAATGAAAGGAACGATAGCGTTGAAAAAGAGGGGAAGAAAAGTGATTTTGTCGGGTGTGTTATTGCAGCTAAGGTCGAAAAAGCTTTCGACCGTTCTTATAATCTTTTTACTGTTCGGCGCAAATCTTTATTTAACTGCAAACAAAATTCGTTATCTGGTACTTTATATTGACGTTATCTAATGTATAGATCTAAGTGACGTGATAGCGCTACTGCGCGGGGAATACGAGTTTAACTTTTGCGATAAAAATCGAAACGATTTCGTCCGGACCCCTCGAGATACAACCGACAACACGATAGTAGTTCTAGAAAAGAAAAAAAAAAAAAGTAGATCGCCGAACTAACTATTTATATTACTGCTTAGACAACCTCGGGTCATAAATGTAAATAACTTTCGATCGTAAACATATTTCACTATCTGCATCGTAAAAGCTTGCGTCAAGAAGAATTACACTCGGATAAATTTATTAGCAGTTGCCGCTATCCTTTATAATAACTCGGGGATGTGTATGCTTTTACGATATTCCTTATGATATGGCATGATATTTGTCAAAAATGTTGGAAAAAAAATGTCGTTGTCGGGGAATGGAACTCGATACCTCACAGTCATAAGTTACGCTTCTTCCCACCACTCTAGTACATGTCGTATTGACACTAGAGTTTAACAAGGATGGATATGTTTCTAAGTGATAGTGTAGAGTAGTGGTAAAAGGGGTGACTGGTGACTATGAGGGAACGAATTCTATTCCTTCTTATACTGAAAGAAAAAGATATCAATTTTTAATATAAAAATTTACTAGTTTGGCATTATACTCTCAGAATATCATTATATGGTAAATTAAATTAATAAAATTTATTAAAAGTTATAATTATATGTAGTTTTGTGGAATTTATGTAGTCAACAATTAGAATTTTTAATTTTTAATTTTTTTTTCTTCCTTGTAACAATATTCTTTTCTATAATTCTTTTCAAAAGTTTTTTTTTTTATAAATGTTAACGTACCATATTATAAGGTATACTATAAATGCACACATATCCCTCGGCTATTATAAAATACAGTAGTTATTACTATATTTCTCTCATTGTTATAGTCAGAGAGAAACAAATGGTTAAATTATTACAGAAGTTACAATGTCATGTATACTTCAGCGGTTTACAGCCTAGTTAGGACAGAGTAGATGCTGGATAAAAGGAACTTCCATAACTGTCGATCTAACTATTATGAGATGAAGCAGCGAACTGAAACTCTAGATATTCTCTCGGTCGTTCTTCAAATTTCAATTCGAAATATTTAATTCGAATTTTCGAGTGCAACAAATTTCGAGTACGACTATAGTTCGGTTGGGGCTAAGGAACTTCTCTCTTTGTGGAAGTTAAAAGTTCACTTAAAATTCGTCAAAATCGATTTTAAGTTGTGACAAGAAACCTTGATACAATTCGAAGTTAGAATTCACTTGACTTTGCTGAAAGTTGACGCGATGCAACGTGTTGCAGGTTAATAGGAAATGAAAACAATCAAGAAAGTGACACCACTTTATCTTTCAAATAAATTTTTTTACGTGTCCAATTGATTGTCATTGAAACAATAAATCAACCCCCAGATAGAAAGACTGCTAGTTCCATTCTTTTTTTGTTAATATGAAAGAAAGACAAAGTTATAAAAAGATTATTTATGATAAGGTGTGACTTTAACAATTATTCGAATATAATATATATTTTTTTTATATCAATAATTGCAAATATAATATTTATAAAATTATAAATTATATATTTATTAAGCAAGTTATTTATTGATCGTGGGGGAAATTTTTGCTTTCTGGCAGTAAGGTATAAAATTAAATTTATTTTTTTCTACGATTCTTTAACTCATTAAATACGAGGTATGAATGATATAAAATTAAATGCATTAAATACACTTATAGAATCAGGTTAAAGGTAAATACTACTTGAAGTAACTTGAACGAATAAGGGTTAAAGTTGCTTGGAAATAAATGGTCCACAGATGTGTTTGTATTACAAGCAGCGTTATGGGTCAGAATATTAGGGAAGCCTCAATAAATAGGTCGTGGTGGGGTTCCCATTTATTAAGGTCATTAGACCGGACCGTTGTTCCAGTGTCATCTAATGTGTTAGGAGTCCCCAGGCTCCTTCGTTTAGGACACTTCCGCAGATCCTGCACTTAGAAATATATCAACATTTTTCCAACAGTGAAATCAAATTTATACACTCTTAATATAATTCACATAATATACGAATATTAACATTTATATAATTAATCTCTTATCGATATTTTAACTACCAGAAAAAAAATTACCTATACTAGATATGTAATTTTTTTGTGTATTACTTTATGAAGAAAATTAGCCATAAGACTTATCGAAAAGCAGTATTACTTCAACGTAGGTCTATAACGTAATATTAGCAATATTAAAGGTACATATGCTCTGTAATAAAATCAATGCGGCAG
The DNA here is from genome assembly GCA_022817305.1 of Leptoteleia sp. ZL-2020. Classification (NCBI taxonomy): domain Eukaryota; kingdom Metazoa; phylum Arthropoda; class Insecta; order Hymenoptera; family Scelionidae; genus Leptoteleia; species Leptoteleia sp. ZL-2020. The sequence continues at coordinate 14,123 of JABFPN010002025.1, forward strand.
CACAAAGTATAAAAAAAAAATGTAAGATCACCATGGTGTATCGTGTTGGTCTAAAATAGGATACAAAAAGTAGACCATCTTTTGTCTTATCGACTTTAAATTTGTTAAGAACAAACGAATGGTTTACGTTATTTCAAAGTTTAAATTTTATGATTTGGCCATACGAATCTTATGCGTTCCTTTTTTTTCTCCCCTTTTGGGAAAATGATAAATTAATTATAATAATGTACATTCATACCCGTGCAATACGAATTTGAATATCACTCGATATTATCTATATACCATAAATTCAATTCCAATCATGACATTGCATTATTCATTTTCGTCTCTCTGTACGTTTATAAAAATTTGATTTTAAATTTCAACGATCCCAATATACATGATATTTAATTTTAACTCGAGTACAATGGAATAAAATTAAATTTAAATTTCGAATTAATATAATTTTCATGAAAAAATGATCATTAAAAGGACGGTCTTTGGTGGCTGTAAAGTAATCAATTGAACAACGATTTCTATGATAAATAAATAATGTCGAGCCATTATTGGCAATCCGAAATAAACTGCCCCCAATTTATGGGCACCTGCGTGAGAATCGAGTAGATTGTTTACGTCGAAATCGTCATATAATATATTACAATTTGGCGCCGTAATTTCGTTTGGATAGTTTTCTATTAGTTTCGTCCACAATTCACCGTGAATTATATTATTCGACTTTTATCATTCGTGTTATTGAAATGATTCATATGGGATTAAACAGTATTTCCACTCATTACGTAAAAACCTAATAATATAATATTCCTAATAATAGTATTTATAAAGAAAATTTATTCTTAATCATACATTCAATAAGTATATACGAAATTAGTCAAGTATATATAAATAACAATAATAATACATCGTATATACGAGCGATATAAGTGATGTAATCAAATTTGTCGCGTATAAAAATAATCATTTTAATTCACTACCCTAATAATAATTCATTACCCTGAAATATACAAATTTGTACACTGAATAAAAGGAATTCATATTTGGACGTTTTCCTTTAATTCGTATATGGTCCATAAGTGGTGCATATATGAATTATTTATTTCCTTACATGAAATTGTTTAAACATGTATGGACCATATACGTTTCATTTTTACTAGGGTATATTATCCTTAAACTAACCAGCACTTACCCTCATTTGGTTTGTAAAGTACGGATTAAGTAAACTAAATAGTAATGGTGTGCGACTGAAATGGTAAAGCACCCCATGTAAATGGCAAAAGATACCCCGTTACAATTGTTAATCTTGGCTTTGAGTCTTCGCGGAGTGGCAACTGGTACCGCACCAAAGTCGTATCGTACTTGAATGCAATTTGGAAAAGCCGCTTAGATGTCGCAAACGCGAGGCAGAACTGTTGCCTAATTATTTAGCAAAGCAGAACGAGCCGTTACTTTTGTTGGTAAAAGCAACGGGAATTGATCCCTCAGGCGCGCGCCATTCGCCTCCACCTTATCCGATTAATTTCGCGAATCTTGGCGAGATATATTTCACAACGGCCCGCGTAATAACTTAGTCCCCGATCATTTCGCGCTAATGATAATAAGTTATCACGGTCGGGATTTATTCGCTTTATCAGGAACGATGTATCTTGTGCCGAAAGCGCATCAATCTTGCGTATTTACATCAAAAGCGCATTCTTCATTTTGACGGGCATCGCTGCATCCAGTTTAATTAAATTTAATATTAAAAACTTTCGCAGCGGTGTCCGATAGCGATATCGAGTCCGCGATCCTTTCAACCTCGTTGCTATTGACATTTACAATTATATTATAAATTAAACATTAATTGGAATTCCGCTGCGCCGCACAATTTTTCCCCTATCAAATTTCAGTTAAAAGAAGCTTATTAAATATTGCAAAGGCAGATATTGATTGACAATAATCATAAATAACAAGTCCCGAGTGAACATTTGCACTGTCCTAGTTAAAATGAAACATATGGTCCATATATGTTTTAGTGATTTCATATAAGGAAATAATTGATGTAATATTCTAGCCATGTATGCTTTTAGTAGTTTCCTTATATTATAGGAAACTTATATATCAACTATATATGGTTTAAGGAAAAACATATGTTTTATATATAGACCATATATGTTTCATTTTTACTAGGGTAGTTTGCCTGGATTATAAATTGGGACCTTACTTGCATTGTCTGGATAGTTTAGGGGCCTTTTATAAGCCCTGCTAAATATTTTACTAAAGAATACCTAATCCAATTCATTCAAAAAAAAACAGTCTCAAAAATATTTAGTAATTTATTAAAGAAAAATTTGGTATTATTTATTAATTCATTTTATATTATTAATTGTAATTACAATAATTACGGAATGTATTGGGTTTCAACGTTCTTCAGCATTGAAATGTTGATTAAATTTGTAATTAACAAATGCAATCAATTTTGAAATTAACAATCTATCAACGTTGTTTTCATATTTCATTCATTATTAATTCCATTTTATTTGAACAGATTCGTTCTGCCTTGATTTGTGACATAAAATAAGGAATGGTTTCCTTCACATATTGTCACAACGAATACAATTCTCATTTGTTATCAATTACAAAACGTGCAGGGTTTTATATAAATATATGTATTGTTTATTTTGAGTTTAAACCAACGACATTTGGCTCAATTCAACATTCTCTCGGTGCCGGAAACAAAAGTACAATTTACTGTCACTTTAATTGCCGGTTCTCAATTCATGATTGGTTATGGAGTTTCACGAATTCGTCCAAGTGAAACAAGATATTTAATTTCAGAACAATTTGTCGACGGTATGATAGGGAGTATTAAATGGATACCTGGACGTTTAAAAAGTATTTTATAAAAATAACTGTGCGCGTTGGAACATTGATGGAAATTTAAATAAAAAATATATGATATCAGAAAAGCATTGAAAATGTTTAAAATAATATTTATGCTATACTTTTACATTTTCATTAGAATATAATACTTTTATAAATTTTCATTTATTATTTATCAGTTTCTTCAAACACTTGGCACTTACAATGGAATTGTTTATTGGACAGTAGAATAGTAATATGAAACATATATACAGTTTATATTTAATATTTATAACATTTTAATCGACTAATTTTTTCATTAAAAAAACCAACGGTCTGATTAACGGTGAGCTTTTTCTATCAGTTTAAGGTAAAAAAATCGTAACTTATTTATATTAACTTTTATCAAATAAAAAAGAATTCCAGCCTTGAAGAAAACTGTAAATTCATTCATTATTGATTATATTATCGGACATCAAGCAAACGATGACATAATACCTGAAAAACAAACTGCAATATAGTTTTGTAAACTTCTCCTTTTTCAATCGATAATGAATGTTTCGACAGGCTGCTTTCAATTTATGAATTATGGCTTATTAGATATCAATTCTTACGCGCTGCAACTGTTCCCAAAACGCTAACTTTTAGATTTCCTTTTATTGGCGTTTTTAGGCTAGGTTTAGTATGGAAAAGCAATTTCGAAAAGTTGGCTTCCCGACAACTTTTGGAATATGTAAAAACTAATCTATTACATTCCAAACATGGCAAACTTATGAACGTGCAAAATTTTTCTTAAATTATATAATGTACTTTTAAAAAGATATATTAGAAATTTTAGTTATTCATAATTTTATCGTTTTTATCTTAGCTTATTATCTTAATTTAGTACATTTAAAAATACTTTGAAAGAGTAATGTATCCGGAAATTAAATAATAATTTTTATATAAAGTATTTTCGTAATGCATTTAAAATAATATGAAAAATAATTCTGAATTCATATATTTTATATAGCCATACGTTAATTGTTAGACTTTTCTTAAAGAATATCCTTTTTTGAGAGTGTATGATATTAATTTATTCAACTTCTTTTCCTCATTATGTGAATATATTCTCCCCGCCTTTGTATAAGACAATTTCAAAGTTTTTTCCCAACAAGGCATTCCTGGGGCTTTTAAAAGAAAATTTAATATTGCTATAAAATGAACTTTTTCGACTCTCTTATCAAATCAGCGCAAGTCATGAAAACTATCACACTTTTATGGCGCGCGGAATATCGCTGTTCGACAACTCTTCCAACTCACGTCCTAAAATACGTGTCTGAAATCATAAATGCAATTGTTTAATAGCATTTAAACCAAATTTGATAATTAAGTTTGGCGAGCCTCATAATAGTGCATTTCTTTTCCTATTTTAAAAATAATTTCTTAAAGTTAAATTAGGATTTAAAATATACATTTACAACAACATTTCTTTATGTACAGAATATTCATAATAATAGATAATTTTTCACATATTAATTTTTTCTCAGTCTAACTTTAAATATTGAAATAATTTTTTCGTTACTTTTTTTAATTTAATCCTTACACTTTAACATCTGATTTCAATTATCATGTTGAAATTCAACGCTTAATATTTAATCGTGAATTTAAAAGATCATTTCATTATGGCATAAAAAATTCGTCGAATTTGAAGGGATAACCTTTTTGCCTGAATAGATAATGGCGTAAAATTTTTAACAAGCAACATATATAATTAAATTTAAGGATATAAACTTTATTTCGAACCTAAATTCACTGCATTTTTCAACGCGTACATTTTTATCCGCAGAAAGAATTTTATTTCTCTGCGACGTGGGATATAATCAATATTTACTGACGCTGGATTATTAAAAGGACCAGCAATTTGACGACAAATTACGGTCCGTGCACTTAAGGTATTTAATTTAATAAAGCATATGAATTTTATTTTAATTTTGTTGTTGAAATAAATTTAATTATCTCGATGCGCATAAGGACGTAATGATGCCAGCTTACAATGAGAGAAATTGATATAAAAATTATACTGTTTTTTACAAATTTAAATTTAATTTTAAAAATTTGTTATTTCGGAAAATTAAATGTTTACCAATTTGCCCATCCCAGTTTTAACCTTTCGCATTCTTGCTTTACCTAACAGTGAATTTGCCCGATGGTCAAACATTTTCCTAAACAAAGCAGTAAATGAAAAACGGAGATATTTGATGACGCGTACGTAAATATTATAAAAATAACGAGTATATCCAAGTTTTATGCCTCTATTACATTTAAAAACAGTAAACTGTTTCCTTCAAACAGTAAAATTTTATGTCTTATTATTTCTCTCGGTGTGTGCATTGCCAAAACGTCGCATAGAAATGGATAGTGCAGTTAACAAACTTATCTTAACAAAATATTATACCGTACATAAAAGCGAAGATGACTTTCTTTCCTTATTTTGCGGAAACTTATGTAGATAGAAAAAGAAAGAGAACCAACTCGCAAACTGAACAATATGTGGTGTCGCGGTTTACTTTCACGATATAGCGCATCGCCCCGGAATGCAGCCAAAGTCCTAAAAATTCAATTTACTTTTACACATTTGGAAAATAAAGTCAAATTTCAAACAGGACCGACATTTTGGGGCAGGTCGAACAGTTAAGATAAATCTGATATTGCTGGTTTTATTAGCATTATTTATATTAATTTTTGTTATTATGACTAATTTTGAAATATAAATGGCATTTTTGTTTTTCGTTTATTCCCATAAGATTGCCATGTATGTGGCATATATGCGGGCATGTTTCAAAAAAACATACACGCCGACATATATGTCGCATATATGCCACCTATATGAAATATTTTCGTGGGTGTGTGTTCATATTTTTAATACGAAGCGTCATATTTTCTTAATTTAAACTAACGAAAAAGAAATTCAATTCAACGTGCTATGGATGGCACAGTTTCGGGATGAAATTCATAACTACGACAGTGCTTTTTATCTTGTTTAAAACTAAAGGTTAAATCTTCCGGAACAAATGCAGAAAAAAGTTGCTCTTAACAGACCGACGAATCGTATTTTTCTTTGCGCTTTCATTTCGCGTGGATACTTTTAATCAGTTCTTTGGACGAATATTTGCAAATAAAATATCGTATATTATGACATTGCTTGTCGATCTGCAAGTCACGTCATTTCGTACAAAAAACCAATTAAATATGTGTATTTATTAAAAAAAACCACTTTATAAGACGAAAATCTGCATTAGCTTTTGCACAGCGCTAAAAGAAAGAACGAAAAATTATAAGCGTTACACTGAAAAAAATAGGACAGAATAAATTACTGTTTTAAACTGTGTTTCATATGTATATCCGTCTTTCAATAAAAATTATTGTTTTTTAAAAGCAAAGAAGCTAGTTTGAAATGTTACATTTATAAATGAAACAGAATTTTTTCTTGTTAAAAAATTGTAATTTTTACTGACAGACGGATATACAACTGAAACACAGTTAAAAGTAGTATTTTTCCTGTCATATTTTTCTCAGTGTATATATAAATAATTGACAATTTACTGATTTACAAGTAATTCCCCGTCACAGATTTCCATTATTCTTCATTTTATACACGGAGAAGAAATGAGATGAACAAATTACTATTATAAATTGTGAGATACGGGTGTGCTTGGAAGGTACATAAAAATAACTATGTAGTGTAGTAAAATTTTGTTATAAAAAGCAAAACTAAAGTAATAAATTTTGCAATATAATATAACAACTTTTATAGGTATTTCAGGCACATCCTTCTTTCACGATGTATTATAGCAATTCGTTGAATTTCTTTCTCCTCCGTGCAAACGGTAGATTGAGAAAAATGTTCCGGTTGCAATTGCCAGTTAATAAATAAATTTCGTCCGAATTAATATATTAAAGGTGATATCCCATAAAATTTAAACTATATTATTTCATTTTAGTAACAACTTTTTCAAATATACTTTTTTATTCAGTATCATGGTACAAATTTTACCACTAATTTGGTATTAATATTATTATACCACTAAATTACTAAATTCCATACATTCACATTTCACAAATACGTTTATTTAATATTAGAATTAAACATAAAAACCAAAGTTCTCGTCAAACTCCTCTCTACGTTTATACCAGTGATATCCAACGAAAACTAATTTAATTAATAAATTGAAAATGTCCCCGGAACTGGCGAACGGTATAAATTACTCAAATCAGATTAAAAATGAAAGTGGGGACGAAACGTGGCGTGTCAGGGGGAGGGATTTGGTGGCGCGGTTGAACCGAATCTGCAATTAAGATTTTCATTATAATTACTCCAATTACGTGATTTCCGACACGACTCGTCTGCGCCGCTCCGCAAAGAACAACATTGGCCGGGGCCAGAACTCGTGTACTTAAGGCTTAATAACCGCGAGCGTAATCGCGGGAGCGACGGGGCGTCGCGTCGCCGCGCGCATTGATGCACCGTCCGCGAGCGCAAATGGGAATATGGCATGACGGAAAATAGCGACGGTTGCGCGCACACGTACGGCCGCGCGGCGCGCATTCAAAGGGAAATGAGAGCGTGGCTGTGCTTTTTATAACCAAAGTAAGTGCAAGATGCGTCCTAGTCCTACATTGAATTGTGAAAAGGAGGAGGAAACGCGAGGGAAAGTAAATGGGCGAAAAAGAGAAAGAAATGCCACCGAGTCAAGGTTAATGGGCGCCTAGCTGTGCGCAAATTTTTACCGGAGTGCAATGAAAACGGCCGCCTCCTCGATATGCTCGGTTTGAGATTGAAAAAAAGCTGCGAAACTGCATTAAAAAGCGTCCCATTTTTCTCGTGCCATTGTTGTCTTGTTTCGGCGCGAAAAAATATGACCCGAATCGGATCGTGCTTGCCATCAAACATTTAGCAATTGTAGGGGGCGTTGTTTGCAACGCGGCGAAGATTTGATTGGGGTTAATATGCGGATAAAGTGATTTTCTGGGATTAAATTTGAAGTGCTTTGGGGTAGTAATGCTCCTTAAATTGGAGTACTGCAGCCCCAAATTGGGGTATCGTATACGCGGAAGAAATTTATAAAAATGAGTATACTGATGTAAAACACGTTAATGTAATATTCTAATTAATTAATAGTCAATAGAGTACGAGACTTATGAAATTTATTAGTACCTAGAATAGTAAAATTGTAGGATATTTACTAATATTTTGATATTATTTAGTCATATTTGGTAATATTTTTCTTTGAATGTAATTAAGAGTTATATATTTGCTACATTTGCAAATACGTTACGACACAATCTTGGTTTTTCTACAATTTTTTTAATATGCTCGATTTTGAATTTAAATTCCGTTGTATGAGACAGCTTTTTTGCAGAAAGTTAGCGAATGAGCAATGGAATACGTAAACTGCGTTGTCATAGTGAAGTTAATTGCAACGTGCATAGTTACAGCAAAGATTTAACTGTAAGCAACATATCTAGATGTTGATATCCTTCTAAATCTAATTCATTAAAATTTCACATAATTTATTGCTAACAAATTAAACATATTTTCCGTGGAATATTAAAACATCATCAATTTTATATTTCTATTTCAATATTAGATGCAATTAACACATATGGAAAGTATATAATATATAATAAGATAAAAATTATTAACTATTTACTAATGTTGGTAATTATTATTAACCTTTTTTTATCCGTGTAAAAAATTTAACCTTCACTTTACCAACACTCATATTCTACTTTATTGCATCTAGAATTTATTCATAAAATTGCTGCAAATTTGTCCCGTGATAAATTGCAATAAAATGTATTAGTTTGAAACACTTCATGGCAGTTACATTTACGCGCTAAATCACCGACAGTATCGCTTAAAACTTACATGTATATTCACAATGCCGCGTCAGTATGCATTTCGAAGCAATGCCATCAAATGTGTTTTCTCAACATAAAACTCAGCGCAAATATATTGACAATGTTAAACTGCATCAACGAAAATTGTTTCATTTTTTTTTTTATTTCTATGTTAAACAATTCAGTTCAGTTTAATTCTAATTAAATTATAAGTTGTGATAAAAAATAAATAATCTCAGTTAAATGATACTATTAATGATTTATGATAAAACTTGTTCCATATATGTTTCATTTTTACTAGGGTAGTAATATTTGTTATATACATACTAGGAGAAAGTTTTTTGAACAAATATATGTCTTTCCACTAACTTAAAGATGTAATGGACTGCATAAACAAGAGTAAAGTAAAAAAAATAATAAAATTCATTGGAATCTGTTCAAATTTTTCTTAGACATTTACAAAGTAGTAAATACTTCTTATTATTTTAATTGTACATTTTTACAGCATTATGCGTTACATATTCAAGGTATGCTGGAAAAATAATAATTTTCCAAATATCTTCTCTCTCAGTGTATACGTTTAGTATATACAATTTTTTTTAATAAAGCTAAATGGAAGTAAAGTAATAATTACGCACACATAATGTGAAAATTAGATGTAAAAGATAACTCGTTACTGTTAACAGTATTATAAAGCTGTGCTGCTGCAAAGTGAGATATACTGAAAAAGCAATTATTGTTAATTATACCAGAAAATGTAGATTTACTACAAACCTATTTTGATAAAGAATTAAAATTGTGCTACTTTCAATTATTAAATCCTTTTTAAGGACTATTTAAAGTTGTTGTTAGCTGACACAAAAATAAAAAGAAAAGTTGGCACTGCAATAATGTGGAGGTAATTAAGAATGTTCATAAAAATGAAATCAAAATTTGTAATTGTAAATAAGAAATGTGTAGAAAAATCGTTTTATCTCTGGTTTTATGATATTATAACATTTTCATTTAATAGTAATATTTTATACCCATGTTTACGATCTAAGAGTTATTAAATGATAAATTCTTGTAACGCTATTATATAATAGTCAAATAATGAAAATGCTTGTTTATTAAGCATTTAAATAAGCATGTTAAATAAACATTACTTATTTTGAATTAATTACATTATTTAAATTGAGAATCCACTAAGAAAAATTTATTAGTAATTGTTATTATATTTTATAATATAGTAAGGAATATGTGTGCATTTATAGTATTTTTGCACATTTTCGAATTACATATATAAAAAAATTATTATTATTGTTCTTTATGCTTTTTTTTAATTAAATGTTCATATTCATATTGAGATATTTATATTATGAACCTGGTTGACATATATATTGAATTTTTTGTGCTAATCAATAATAATTTTTTCTTACCTTTTTAGATTATAATAACTTAAATATAGGCCTAAAGATCATCTAAGAGAATTATTTTAACTTCATAAATATTTTTAACATGTAAAATGAAAAGAGAATGACTTAAGGTGGATGATAAAGTTGTAATATTTTCCAGAGAATTATGCTTCTAAAAATATAATTTAATAATAAGTTTGTCAGCATCAATATAAGAAATAATCTTCTACACTGAGAAAAATATGATAGAATAAAATACGATTTGTGTTAGTAAACCGAATGCATAAGGCACCTGCTCGTGCTTTGTCCTAATATTGTGAGACATTTTACGAACAGTTATAGTACTTTTTTAC
>JABFPN010002026.1:0-24573 GCA_022817305.1 Leptoteleia sp. ZL-2020
TTAAATTATATTCTCCCATATCTGAAAAATGGTCTGAATCTTTTGTCAAGAATTAAATCAACATTTTTAAAATAATATTTACAAAAACACTAACTCCGTGGCAGCAGGCTTACAGCATCACCTTAACATTGCAACTTAAATTACTTACTTTTTCAATAAAAATCACTAAAATAAGGCAACTGATAATGTTTCAATTTATTTTTATAAATTTTAAGAAATTGAACAGTAATAAATTTAAATAAAACATTTTACCGTGTTTATAAATTCTGATAAAATTCCATTATTTGGAATATTTTTTTAAGAGAAATTTAGATTATTTTTCAGAATGTGGGTTTAATTTTTACTTCTTGTTTGAGAAAATGAACGTAAATGACTAAACTTGAATTATATTTGGCAAAATAAGACCAACTTAGCTATTATATTAAGTCAGGAGAACGTATTACTCGGTCAACATTATTGTTTGAAAGCAGATAAATATTTGAACAAATAAAATCTTTTTTCTATGATGAAATTACATAAATTTTAAAACATATGATTCTGGAATTGATTCTGGAATCATGCACTCCGGTAAACACCCTATGAAAGTTTACAATTTTGCTGTTTACACTGAGTGACTTAAATTCTCTGGGCGCTACTGTCCACCAATCACAACAAAACAATCCACAAACATATCATATTACATAAACAGGTAAAGATTCACTAAAATGAAAAAGATTTTTCTAAAATAATCATTTATTTAACTTGAATTAATACTACATACTGCTACTTGCATAAACTTGTAAAAACATTTAAATAAATGTTCTCTTATTTAAAACAATAAAACACACTTAATATAAGAAAAAGATAACAGAACTATCTTATATTATATTCCTGCAAGTGCAACAATATTTCGGATTTTGATAAAAATGATAGGGAACAGTATAAACAATTATATGCAATAGACTTCAATTTGTTCTGGCTACTTTTGCAATTATCTGATCTGTCATTATTGTGTGTGCGAACATGTATATTAAGGTTCAATTTCTGAGAAAAACCTTTTCCACAATGTTTGCATTTGTATGGCTTTTCTCCAGTATGTTTTCGAAGATGCCTATTAAGATTACCTTTCTGAAAGAAACTATTTTCACAATAAATGCATTTATAAGTTTTTTCTTCAGTATGTATTCGGATATGTCTTTTAAGATTCCCATTCTCAGTAAAACCAAGTTCACAATATTTGCATTTAAACGGTTTTTCTCCGATATGTATAATAACATGTTTGTTAAGTTCATTTTTCTGAGAGAAACCATTTTTGCAATAAATACATTTATAAGGTTTTTCTTCTGTATGTTTTCGAATATGCCTTTTCAGATGTCCACTCTCAGTGAAACTGCGTTCACAATATTTGCACTTATATGGCTTTTCACCAGTATGTATGCGAACATGGTTATTAAGTCTTCCTTTCTCAGTAAAACAACTTCCACAATGTTCACATTTGTATGGTTTTTCTCCAGTGTGTCTTCGAAGATGCCTGTTAAGATTACATTTCTGAGAGAAGCTATTTCCGCAATAACTGCATTTGTAAGGTTTTTCTTCGGTATGTATTTGCATATGCCTTTTAAGATGTCCATTCTCAGTGAAAGTATTTCCACAATAATTGCATTTGTATGGTTTTTCTCCAGTATGTATACGAAGATGGCTGTTAAGATTAGATTTCTGAGAAAAACATGTTCCACAATAATTACATCTGTAAGGTTTTTCTTCAGTGTGTATTCGAATATGTCTTTTAAGGTGACCTTCCTGAGAGAAAGTATTTTCGCAATATTCACATTTGTATGGCCTTTCTCCAGTATGTGTTCTAATATGACATTCAAGATGACCTATCTGAGAAAAATTATTTCCGCAATAGTTGCATTTATATTTGTAAACTTTTTCTTCAGTATGTTTTTGTACGTGCCTTTTAAGATGTCCATTCTCAGTGAAACTACTTTCACATAAATTGCATTTGTAAGGCTTTTCTCCAGTATGTATTCGAATATGGTTATTAAGACTTCCTTTTTCAGTAAAACAATTTCCGCAAATACTGCATGTGTAAGGTTTTTCTCCAGTATGTCTTCGAAGATGCCTGTTAAGATTACATTTCTGCGTGAAGCTATATCCACAATAAGTGCATTTGTAAGGTTTTTCTTCAGTGTGGGTTCGCATGTGCCTTTTAAGATGTCCGTTTTCAGTGAAACTGTTTCCACAATGATCGCATTTGTAAGGTTTTTCTCCAGTATGTGTGCGAACATGACTTTTAAGATGACCTTTTTGAGAGAATCTATTGCCACAATAACTACATTGGTAAAGCTTTTTTTCAGTATGACTATGGATGTGCCTGATCATTAGCAATTTGCTTTTAAATACTTTCTTACAATAATCGCATGTGTAAGACCTATCGCCATTATGAATTTTAATATGATTTAATAATTTGGATGAATACATAAAAACTTTTTCACAATATTTGCACTTATATGGTTCTTTAATTTCTTTGGCCTGCTTGCATTTTAAATCTGCTTCGTACGTATTTTCTTGTTCATAATGATTGTTTGAATCCTGTTCTTCTTCAATATTATTTTCCACTTTAACAAATAATAATTCGTACGTATCAGGGGTATCCAATACTTTATCCATTTTTCATATACTTGTTTATTTCCACCAATGCAGTTATCTACAAATATTCTTATATAAGTAAAAATTTATTTTAAAAATACCTACAAACATTAAATACATTGCTAATATACTTCCAGGATAGAAATATAAACAAAAATACATTGCAATTTTTGTTGATATTTATGTATCTAAGAAAATGTTTTATAATGTTTTGAATCTGAACTAATTTTGATTAAATGTGGTAAAAATATTGATTTAATTTACCAAAAAATGTGGTGCAAACTAATTCATATTTTTTCAGCGCAAATTTTAATCATATCTTAAAGTAAATCTATTTTTAAACAATAAATTTGACCATAATTTGACTTACCGTTTTCTAAAGTCCATGAATTTTTAATAAGTTCATAATATCTTTTGTTTTACTCATCTAGCAGGATTTGGTTGTATACAAATTAATTGTTTAAATATTTGAATAATTAGTGTTTACGTCAATAATTCGGCCTGTAGAGTTTCGGTAAATACTCAATAACCTAACAAGTGAGAATAAAAACCTGCTTGGAAAGAGAAAGTGTTTGTTTTAAATAGCACCTTTTAAACCAATTTCACAGCCTCGTATGAACAATAATGTATAGTCAGTTTTATATTTAACTATTATCCTTCGTGCACGCAGAGATACAATTGACAAAGTTAAATGAGCAAGACTAATCTTATTTCAGCATGTAATGTGAAAATAACCAAAACATTTTATCGATTTTGTGGATTGCGCATGCGCTTATTTATCTCCTAGTGTCGACTACCATAAACATAGAAAACATTTGAATTATTTCCTATGATACATGGTTTCACAAATGTTGTTATAATTGACGATATATTTTTGTTCCGTAAACAATAGGTAATAAAAACCTCGTGGTTAAATTATCACAATTTTTGTTGATTTTAGGTAGCGCCAAGGCAGAAATAAGGAATAAGGAGTTTTTTGATATATATTGGCATGTATAATAAAAATGATCTCATATTTTAGACATGCTAAAGTGTCGTTTCAAGAGATTTTATAAAAACATAACATATATATGTTCTTCCTAAAATAATTAATGATCTTAAAATTGAATAAAAATGTAAAATAAATATTTGATTTAAATACAATAATTTTACGATTTAAATTTAAAATCATCAATTGAAGTAATGCGTATATTAAGATACAATTAAATATAAGAACTAATGAAATAAAAATACATAAAAAAATACAAAATTAAAGGAAATCTTTATTTTTGTGGTACTGAAGAATGAAATGTTTTTAAGATTGAACATATAAAATCGCAATGTTTTTACACATTCGAAAAGGTTGAACTAATACAATAACAACAATAATATCGTTTATTTACATTCAAAGGACGTAAGAATGAACGTAAATACAAAACAGAAACAAAGCTTGTTTATACTTTGTACTTTGAAAACAATTCATTTTTCAGTACCATTTACTTTGTTTTCTAAATTACTATTTTCTAATTAAATTAATGGTTTAATTAAAAACAAAAAGAAAAACATTTCTTACATATTTTCCATTCAATTTTCTCCGCGTCGCAAATGTTCGTTCTGGCTTGATGAAGTTGGAACAAATAAATTAAGACATTATCCGGGCGACCAGGAATAAGACATCCTGTTCCTTTTTCCGCATACATAAATATAAAACGAAATTACGTAATGAACAAGAGTGGCCGGAGAAAAATGAAAATCCCCGCGTCCCTTGCCGAATGCGTCTGTTTTGTGTCATTTTTCTTTGTCTCTTTTTACACCCTCCTTTATATCTTTGTCAGTGTTGCTTTCACGTACAAAAAGAAGCGATGTTTTCGAACTACGAGCGTTCCTGTAATTCATTATTCGTGAGTCGTTGGGACGGAGTGGTTCGCAGTCGAGTAGCAATTTACTCGTACACTGTAGAAATTGAAAAATCGCATTCCGCCGACTTTTCGCACACGAAGCTCAACTTTGAACCATGATTTTTCGCGAGTAAACATTAGTTTCTTTTATTATTATTATTATTATTATTGTTTCGTTTAGTGTTTCACAAGTTTTTGGTGGAGGAAAGTTGCATTTTTCAATGACAAAATGAAGAATAAACAAAAGTTCAACGGTGGAATTGCAAGTTGTCATCACTGGGTCAAAACTTGTTGCATTTTATTCGGAATACTTTTACACGGGGTCACAGGTGATTATATGCAACTGAGGATTAAAACGTTTTTAAAAGGGTAAACGTAAATAAGCTATTTTTGTAAACATTCTAGAGGACACCGCGACGAAATCAAACAATAACATATAAACTGTTGTTTATTTACATTTGGAAGGGCATGGGCATAGAAAATAAAGACAAAGATCGTTTGCATTTAGTATGCAAACGATTAAAATATATTTTAAAAACGTTTTGTTGTTCAGACCAACTGTGTGAATTTTTTCAAGTTCTATCTATTTTTCTATTAACTTTTCATAGCAAAATAATTTAAATAAATGAACCTATTTAACAAGAAAGCCTTTAAAATCGTAGTTTATTTCTTAATTTCTTGTTTGATTGAAAAATAATTTATTGTTGCCAATAAACAAAATAGAATGAAATTGGAATTGAGAATATTTCATTCGGATTTTAAAGTATTTCGATTTTAATTCCGCGTTATAAATCGAATTGAATATTCTCAATTTTAATTTCATTTTATTCCGTTTAATGCCGGCATCTTTTTTTGTTTATTAAATAACGTAATAAAAGTTAAATTTATTGAAATTATAAATAATAATAAGTGATAGTAAATTGTAAAACACGTTTTAAAGTGTGATTCCACTGCGATAGCATTTTCGTTTGCGGTCTCCCCAAGTTCTGGGAAGATGAAAATTAATTGATAGGGTAATAAAAAAGATTTTATATAGCTTCGTGTGATTAATATACAAATAAAGGAAAGTTTACGTGAGATAGCATGCGAGCGCAAAGTTGACCTCAACAGGAATGAATAAATTGAAAGGTCCTCATTAACATACGAAAAGTTTTAAATCTTCCGCACCAGAAAATATTCGTAACGTTAGTACCGCGTTTAAATTTAACGCCTTTCTTCATTCTCAAATTTAGCAGCTCAAAATTTGCGAAAAATAAAAGCTGAAAGCAAAGAAAAGCGTCTATCTTGTGATATATATTCAAATCACTGTTTTTGCAATTTTATAGACCGAATTTGAAGAAATTTGTGGAATTTAACCTGTTAATACAATTTACCTTTTCTTTCACTGTTATATTGTGTGCAAATATTAGTATATTGACTGAAAAAAGGAATATATAAACGAAAAACTTGTTAATCTTATTGTATGCACCTTTGTTAATTACATAATTCACGAGTGTGTTAAAAAAATAACGAAAAATGCAATGGAAATGAAGGCGTAAAATTAAAAAGGTTTCGTTTGTAGATTCATAAACTGGGCAGAAAAGAAAGAATTTAATTGCTTAAAGTACTGCAATGCGATGAAACTTAATGAAATAATAGCTGTGCAATTACAGTTTTCATAAGTTCACAGATAAAAGCCAACATTCGGCCACTTGAATGACAAACAATTATTTAAAATTATTAGCTGCACAACGCATATACACATTTTAAATATGTTACACTTAGTTCGTAAAATTCAGCCAAGTACAATTAAACATTGTTTAATAATTTTACAACCTCGATAACTCTGAACAACTTACTCTCATTACAATATACAGAGATGTGTAATAATATCTGATTTTTGTTTATGAATATTTTTTTAATTTAAATTAGAACTTTGTCGCTGTGTAAGCAATAAATAGTATCCTTTTCTCAAAAGATTCTTATGTTCACAGCTTATTTATTATTGAAATTTTTATTTCAATAAATGCCTTACTTTTTGTTTTCTTTTGTATTTAAAATTTATGTATAATAATGTACATAGTACATTTATATTTTTTATTATGTTCTATGTTTTTATTATTAAAAAACATGAATAAAAATATAAAGTATGTATAAAAAGAAAACTATGGAACTATATTAAATAATAATTATATATACAATTATATGTGTAATCTTTACCCTATTATCAAGAAATATTCCAGAGTATCCCAAAATTTTTTGTCAAAAATATTCCTCTGTCCGACTCCAGAAATATGTATGGTACATTTCTGGAATGTTAAAAAAACACAAATCACCCAAGAATACCCCAGAAATATTCCTGGAGCCGGACATGAAAATATTTTCTTGGTATATTCAGAATATTTTCAGAATATACCAAAAATAATCCTTGCTATTAGGATATATACAATAAAATTGATATCTGTTAGTTAGTACTACATTATATAATAACATAATAAATATTATAAATCTGCACATATTTCAAAGTTATTGTAAAATATAGTAGCCATTACTGACAAATAAATTTATGAAATTTAACTTAACAAATGTTCTCCAATGTATGATATATAAATAAAATATAAAGACGCTATGCATTGCATATATAAGTATGTAAAAATGCAAAAAAAAAATTTAAATTGGGCATTAATCGTTTCATTAGTTGCATATTTAAAAAGGTCCACGATGTGAAAGAAATGAAACCAATGAAAATCCATAATGTCATCTGATTCATTATAATAAGCGTGCTCTTGCGCCGATTAATATAAACGCGTAGATCGTGACCTTGTATCTGCTTTGCAGGATAACGTTTCTGCGCTCTTTTACTATCAAATTAATAGTTTACCACCCAATGACCTAATTTCAACAGACATTAATATGTTCCAAACAATCCGAGTTTTACTTTTTATAACTTATAAAGTTAAAACACTTTGAGTTTTACTTTTTACGAACGGATGCTTTTTAAGTTAACTTTTATGAATGCAAATTTAATTAAATTGTATTCCAGAACTTTACAACAAAATAATACCGCTTATTGTGTTAAACTGATTAATTATTTACATAAAAATAAGAAGGTGTTAATATGTTGACCGCTTCCTGTATAATGTAGGTCAAACGTTGTGCTAAAATTTCATTATATAAGGTGTCTTATTTAACATTTGTTTTGACCTTATTTTGGAATAAATTCTATGGAAGATCAAAGCTTAATTTTGTGAAAATAAATCCAATTCATTGGTATTTTGATAATGATAGCCATTTTCTTTTCTCCTGCATAAATATCTTGTAGCAATGATTTAAATATTTATTATAACGCATCGTTAATATGATTACGAAATATATTTCTTATGAATATATGACATTTTTTTTCTTCTAAATCTATTTTTAAAATTACATTACTTTATCACGTCTTTTGCAAACTTGAATATCTGTCATTGTCGCGCTAATTTATTATTGGTGAAATCGCGTGATATATGTGCCAAATTTGTGCCAACTTCCACTCGCAAAAGTCGAGATAAAGTTGTTTAAATAAAAAAATGTAATCTTTAAATAGTAACACTTTTCAGTTGCCAATGCGGAAGAAAATGATTTTAAGAAATGCTGTGATATGGGGACTTCCTGGGCTACGGAAGACTTGGAGTGTAGTAAATTTAGTGGTCCAGTTGCCGGAGTGCCAAAATTTCAACAAGGCATATGTTTGAGAGCAGTCGACCTTTGCTGCTTAAGAACGCACCGTGACATGATGTGCGAAAAAGGGAAAAGCGATGCACGAAGTGGAACAAATTGTACCGGAGGTTCTTTCAGTAATGGCGATTTGGACAATGATCGAAAAAATTGTTGCGAAGGCTGCCAGTTAGGTAATCTAGCATTTTGTGGTCAGCTTGTTTACATACAATACAATATTCTAGAGTTTAGAACAATTTTCAAAGATTTCTGTTAATTTTCCCCC
Organism: Leptoteleia sp. ZL-2020; assembly: GCA_022817305.1. Taxonomy (NCBI): domain Eukaryota; kingdom Metazoa; phylum Arthropoda; class Insecta; order Hymenoptera; family Scelionidae; genus Leptoteleia; species Leptoteleia sp. ZL-2020. Next base: position 8,470 of record JABFPN010002026.1, read on the forward strand.
AAAAAGGAAAGACACGGAAAATAAATAAAGATAATATAACTCTTTCAATTCGTTAATTTAAAATGTTATGTTTTTATTTCTTACTTGTGTAGGATGAATGGACAAACAAAGAAATTATAGAACGCATGATTTTAGGTATTTCAATGAGTAAAAGTAAGGGCTGCTCTTTGTCCTTCTCAATTGGCGAACCATTAGATTCAGCCTTCAAAGACTGTTGTGAGAATCCTGAAAATGAAACTACAAATGGCAACAAATCCACAACTGTATCCATTTCTACCACAAATAAATTAAACCCTAGTTCCACTACTACTGATGATGATTTTGATGATATTTTTGGCGATGATACTTCTGATATTGCAGATGTTACTAGGGGTAATCAAGATTATAAGAGACTCTCCTTTTGATTAAATGAATAAAATTATAAATATATAATGTATTTTAGGGTTGAATTTATGTCAGATAATGAAAGGTCTCTTATGCTCTCATATATGTATACCTGACAAAAATTCTTACCACTGCGAATGTCCAGAAAACTACACTCTTCTTGAAGATAAGCGTACCTGCAAAAACAATGCTCCAATCGACAGGTTTTAAATAGTTACAAATTTTAAGACTTATTTATCATAATTCTTGGAAAGATTTTTCTTAGAAACCCAACTGCAAAAATTGTATTTATAAAATGAAGAAACCTCTTTTTAATTTGTTTCAGATGTAAAACTGAAGAAAATCTCTGTGATCAAATTTGTAATGATACTGGAAACCAAATAGAATGTAGCTGTAATGATGGTTACATGCTCGATGCTAATAACCATACTTGTGTTCCAAAAACAACTGAAAGAATTACCAGAACGACTTCCGTTTTCCAAAACAAAGATCCTGCGTTAAGATGTCCTTTAGGTTACAAATTTAACGTAACTTCCGATGGATGCGACGGTATTTAAATTAATAATAACTTTTTAGTAACTTTATTCTATTATAAAATTACAAGTACAATTGCTAAATATTAATATATAATGAAATGAAATGTTTTTAGATATTGATGAATGCGCAGATAAGAGGTATATTTGTGGAAACGAAACGTGTTATAATTTACCTGGTGGATACATCTGTGCAAAACCACCGGAACCAATCACTGGAACACCAACCTCAACTGGAACTGTGATAACCAGCACAACATTTTATACTAAAAACTGCTCTTCTGGTTACAGGTACATGATTTTGGCTTTTTACAGTACAATAATTACAGTTACAATAACAATAACTGTGTTTGATTGCATTTTTTATTTATGTAAACTAATTCGCAGTAATAAAGTTGATTCTCTATCCTCTGTAAAATTTCTTTTTCATTACAAAACTATAAAAATATTGTGTTAACCATGGACACTAATTATATTTTTAATGCCTTATGCTTACAATCCGTATAATAGATAGATTTTTGTTGAAAAATAAAGGTAGAACGTGAATTCATTTAGTATCGTTTTCCTTAATCAAAATTGTGATATAAAGGTCAGATCAATATGGGAACTGCGTGGATATTGATGAATGCAAAGAAAGTAACGATGCTTGTGACAGTTATGAGGACTGCGTTAACAACAATGGAAGCTTTGTTTGCAACTGCAAAAAAGGTTTCCAGCGAGACAATTTAACCACTGCTTGTGTAGATATCAATGAATGTCAAACTGGACAAAATGACTGCTTGGAGTCACAGCGATGTGATAATATTATAGGTTTGTTCATCGTTACTTATGATAAGTGTTCACGCCATTACATATACTATGCGTGCAGATTTTGCGTCCAAAGAATTAATCATTAACTGCAAAATACTTTCTGAATGCATAATCTACATACATTTAACGTGATAACATGCCATAATTTGATATTACATTACATAATTTGAGTGGGTATTAAATATTTCATTATAATTTTATTTTTATTATATTAATTTTAACAACATTATTTTTATATTCTATATTTATGGTAACAAAAACATAATATAATAATAACATGTTGCAACAGGTGGTTTCAGCTGCGTGCGCTTCCTACCTTGCGGAACCGGTTACACTTTAAATGCCGCAACAGAAGTGTGCGAGGACGATGATGAATGTGCGCTGGGTACTCACGACTGTGGAGACGGTTATTATTGTAAAAATACTTTAGGCTCTTACAGGTGTCATCGTAACACCAAAAAATATCCTAAAACAACAACAACTACCTATAGGACAAGAACCTTCGCTACCACTACTCCCGCAACGACAGTTGTAAAACAAACAACACAATCGACTACAACAAGACCAAGTACAACAACTCAAATCCCAACAACCGCAACTAAATCAACTACAGCTAGAATAACAACTACAGCTAGAACGACAACTACAGCTAGAGCAACAACTACTACAAGATCTACAACTACTAGGAGAACAACGACAAGACCAACAACAAGGCCAACAACAACGATAACTACATCTACCAAACTAACCACCACAGTGCCTTCTACAAGATTAACCACAGAACCTTCTACTACAACTGCTGCACCACCCACAATAGTTTTAACGACGCCAGTAACCAGATCTAAAGGAGTGACTTTAATGTAATTGTTTAATTCATTTGGATCATGTTTTAGTTTACTAATAATAAATAACAGCAATTAAAGTAATGATATCAGAAAACTGGAATACTATGCTGTGAATACAGTAAACCGTATTCTGTCGGTAAATTGGAGGGATTAATACTCGATCAATTAATTTTGTTTATAAATATTCGCAAATAGTAAACAGTTTTTTAGCTTTAATACTATTTAATCTTTTTCGCTCACTAGTGTCAGATGATTGAAGGTATATTAAAAATGTCCAGAAAAATTATGATTATGAAGATATGAACTTAATTTGGCGTTTTAATGCACGCAAAAAGTTTATGGCAGTGATCGTAAAAATTTGACTGCACCCAGATGTAGAGACAATATTCGAATAACGTCGCAGCTGCGACACGGCAATTCATTTTGAACACTTTAACCAGATGATTTAATATTTAAAACATAAATGTACTAAAAGAATATGATATTAAAAATCGAAAAAAAAACTTTTTTTTTTCTTTGGAAAAAAGAAACATTATTGTATAGCAATTATTAATATATTTGCATGTTTTAATATGAACTTTAAAATGTCTTTTATGTAAAAATTCATAATTATTCTAGGCACACTTGTCCTCGTGGCTTCGACACTGGCTCTAGCGGCCAATGTATAGACATAGATGAATGTAAAAAATTACCACGACCATGCCCAAGAGGTGGTCAGTGCATAAATACACTTGGATCCTATAAATGTCAAATGTCGCAAATTATATGCGGAAACGGGTACACTTATGATCCCATGATAAAAAGGTGCATGGATGTCGACGAATGTGCGGAAGGTATCCATGAATGTGGTAAAAAACAAACTTGTGAAAACCGTCAGGGTGGATACCTTTGCGCTTGTCCTACTGGTACAATTTATTTCAAATAAAATTTAGTATATAGTATTTTTCAACTAAACATATCGGAGAAAATTCACTGAAACAACATTATTACTAATTAAGAATATTTATATTAAAAATTTACATAATTATGAAATGCTTAATAGGTCACATGATCAGGAACAAGGAATGTATAGATATAGATGAATGCAGTCTGTATCAAGGCAGGATTTGTGGGACCAATGCTAAATGTGAAAATAAAATTGGATCTTACCGTTGTAATTGTGACCCTGGTTTTGAAAATAATGACGGACAGGGTGCTTGTCAAGATATCAATGAATGTGAAAAGAATCCAAACACGTGTCAGCATATGTGCATCAATTATTGGGGCAGCTACAGATGTGGCTGTAAGTCTGGTTACAAATTGAACGCAGATAATAAAACCTGTTCAGATATAGATGAATGCGTGGAATTTAAAGATAATAATTTGTGTATTGGAATATGTGACAACACTCCCGGAAGTTATTCTTGCATATGTCCTCGTGGTTACAAGTTAGGCTTGGACGGGAGAACTTGTCAAGGTTCGTATAAAATAATTATATTAATCCGTAGACAATTAACATATTTCAAGATATTGTTATTTATTTCAATTTGCAGACATCGATGAATGTGAGTTGGGTACTGTTTGTAAAAATCCTGGAGAATTATGTCAAAATACTCGCGGAAGCTATCGCTGTAATAGAATTAATTGCCCTCCTGGATATACTCAAGACAAAGATAGGAAAAAGTTTGTAAACTTTTAGATTGAAAACTAATTATTATTATATATTATTTATTGTTAACTAAGTATTAATTTTTAACGATTATTAACATGTATCGTAATTTATTTTATTAGTATTTTAGATTTTTTAATACTAGAAAATTAATACTTGATTAAGACTGTAAATATTATTATAATATGTTTTATTAAAATTTAATTATTAAATGTCGATTTTAGTCGTTGCGTAAGGACCACTAGATTCTGCAGTATAACGGATCAAAAATGCATCCGTTCTCCGTCCCATTATTCGTACAACTTTATAACATTTGTGAGTATGCTGCCAATACCATCCTCAGGACAACTAGAGCTTTTTACTATGAAAGGTGCCCATCTTCCAACATCCACTATATTGTTCACTATGGCATTTATTGAAGCAAGAGCACCACCAGACGTGGTTCGAGCAACAGAATCGTGTTTTGCTTTACAAAGAAAATCATCTACACAAGTTGTACTTGTACTCACCAAGAGTATCGCTGGACCTCAAGAAATTGAACTGGAGCTCAGCATGGAAATATACAATAATAACGAATTTGCTGGTAGCGCAGTTGCCAAGATTTTCATCCTCGTATCACAATACGAATTCTGATCTATTATTATATAAGTATAAATTTATTTTTATACATGCGTTGTATATTGTACATTAGAATAAATATTAACTTTTTAATTATAAAAAATACTTATGTTAAATATTAAGATTTATGTATGATTTTATATACAATTAAATTAAGTTTAATTATAAGTGTTATTTTAAAGTTCGTATATGAAAACAAATAATTTTTAATAAAAATACATCTTGTTGCATATTCTCTATCATAATTATTTTGACATGAAAGATACACGAAGATATTTTTTAATCGAATTCTATTTTGTTCTACATGAAGATATGTTTAATTAATAAAAAGGTGAATATAGTATACGAATAAAAAGGCACTTTTGCATGAAAAAAGGTGTAATAGTTTCATCAGAGCAAAAATTTTAACATTAATAACAAATACAACATAAAACTTATACCACAAATTTCATTGTATACTAACAATGAGTTTAAACAATGCTATTAAAATATTTAAGCATATTAAAAATAATCTACGTAGAATTTTCGTTTATTATTCATAAATAGTTTGAATTTAAGTATAAATGGATAACTGTATGGATGAGGTTTGTACCTTCGAACTATTATTTTCATGCAGTTTTTTCTACAACTATTTTACAATTTGTACTTTTTCAGAAAGCATTTAAATTCTGACTAATGTTATTAGAAATGGCGAATCAAACGAAACGAAGCTTGGTAAAATTAACTTTATTTGTGTTCGTGAATGATGTTTAATAATTTATGTTTATTAACTAATTGGAATGCGGTTCTACACTGTGATAGGTACAATATGTAAAACTACATATTACAATATTTATATTTATAGTTTGTCTTCTATTTCTTTTGAGTTAGCGTGCGCCGCTTCTCCATATATTTATATATTTCATATATATATATATATATATGTAGATTTGTGTGTGTTCATAGAAACATGAACTGGGATGATTTTTTTTCATCGATAATCAAAGTAGACACTGCAGATTCACTCAATGATTAGTACTATATTTACGTTTCTTATAATATATATATTTTAGATAATTGTATTTATAATGTAAATTATTTACAAATGTACATGCCAATCAATGATCAATCATCTCAAACTCCTCGTTCGCAACGCTTCTTGTCTATTTGAAGTTTGAAACCCACGTTGTGTTCATCACGATGGTGACAATGCATGGATCATTCTGTGCAAAAGCACATACTCTGTTGTCTTATGAACTGTGTCCTTTTTACAAGGCTTCACGTCTCTCAATTGTCGACGCTACTTTCGGTTAGAAAACAAAAAAGACAGTATTAAAAATGCAAAAATGATATTTGTAATCACTTTCAAGAATTTCTATTACAAATTAGTTTTTATTTTTTTAATCAGTTGTCTAAAGCAGACGAAAGATTTGATTCAGACATTATAGAAAATAAATAAGTAGAAGTATTCATAAATATTAATTAAAATTACAATTAATTCCAACTGAATCTGATACAATTTCCTTTGTGTTACAAATTCATTTCGCAGCTTAAAATGAAAGAACTGAAATATACTAAGTGCGTAAAAAACTTAAGTGGAAATTGTTAGTGGTGAAAAGAAGAACGTATCTCTTGTATCTGCAAGTATTAATTGGTAACATTCATGGTGGTGCAACTCAGAATTAAAATAACTGAATATAATTTCATTCTAGATACTATTTAATGAAAATTGTTTTGTAAATATTAACTATCTTTACACAAACTCCTCAATTATAAGTTCTAATTTGAATATAAGAATATTTTAGGGCAATTTTAAAAAATCTGATATCAATAGTAAACAAAAAATTATTGATACATTTTCTTACATTATTTCAAGTCGACGAATACAGATTTCAATAATTCTTTTTAATTGAAGTGTTCAATAATATATTTAAACAAATTTAATTCCAAATTGAACGACCACTGACGTGTAATCTTAAAATGAAATTTTGGTCTTGGGTACGAACATAGCCAATCCGCTACATTTAGAGGAACAATTTGTACGTCCGCCACGAGCTGTTGAAAAAAAAAATGAAAACAATTGTCACAATCTTTTCAGCCTGACGGTATTGACGGAATTATAAATTAACTTCCGATATACGCTCTCGATTTCTGCCGTATGTTAGTTGGACATTCTACACAGCGGCGTTCTCTGGGAAATTAAGGTATTTTCACGAAACACTTAAATATAAATAAGGTATAAAGTGCTTAAATTTAAAATAATAGAGGATAAAATAACTTAGAATTGGATAACGAACAAAAAAAAATTATTTCTCTACGACAATAAATTACGCGTATTGGTTTTTGAACTCGCAACTGATCATGTTGAAACATGTTTTTAAAGGTTCGTTCAGAAATTACAGGATTCGGAATTACGTGGCTTTAAGAGTGCCAAAATTGATCGATTCTCTTCTCTATTCTCTCAGTTAATGATCATTTACGAAATATAGATTCTGCCACGTGACCCGATGTACAATAGTACTCGCAATAAATTATCAAAATCTGATATATTACGTATGTTTTATTCACCTAAACTAAACAAATTTTCGATGATTTTCGGTCGCGCGACGTCAAAGTTGTCTTCTTCCCTTCGACGTCGTGCGTATTTACATTATTTGGTTAAATATACTGTTTGTCTTTCATTAATTACAGGGTATGAACAAAGCATAAGTCTTTGTATACAGCAACGCATAATCAATCAAATTCAATTACCATAAACTGAATTCCGTCAATGAAATCGAAATAGTTTCAATTCCGAAAACTTCCTAAACCGAATTCAATTTTCTCAATTTCAATTGCATTCTATTCCATTCAATATCAACATTTTTTTACAGGGATGCTATTACAAAAGAACTTGCGAGGAGTCCCCTATCCTCATCGTTTCATAGAGATAAACTTGCGAGTGGAAAAGGGATGGATATAAAGGACTCCTCATAAGTTGAAGTGTATCGTAATTCTAGGACAATAAACTTAATTTAATTAAGATAACCGATGGTTTAGTTGATTCTAAACTAAAGGTAGTTTTATAAAAATAAGCTTCGATTGAAAAGTCAGTCGTAAGTGTTGATCTTTCGTCAAAACGGGAAATCGTTAAAACTGCGACTGGAACGGGCCGGAACGCTCGGTTTTGCAACTAATCTAAAACGTCGAACGTTGTATTTACAGGTGACAGTTTTTATGTGTACATATATTGCATTTCCGTGCATTTCTCTTCGCCCCGTCTCAAAACTATGTTCAATAGACAATAATCCCCGATTCTCTCCTTTTCGCCGTTCATTTAATGCAATGGCATTATCGTAACAAGGCAATATATTTTTACTAAAGCACGCGCCAATACCTAAGGTATCGTCTTCCACTGTAAAAAATGTTAGCATTAAACGGAATGGAATAAAATTAAAATTAAGAATATTCAATTTGGTTTGGAAAGTATTTGAAATTGAAAGTATTTCGATTTCAATTAGATGTTACGATTTTAATTCCGCGTTATAAATCGAACGGAATATTTTCCATTTCATTCTATTCCATTTAATGCCAAAATTTTTTACTCGGTCGCTATCTATCTCATCAATTCTTACGAAAGTCGAGCGCAACCAATTTTACACGTAAGCTTATGCCTATGTACAGTTTATATATGAAAATAGTTGATACTGTTTCGGGTAATCGAGTGAAATAATATAGTAAACACATCTCGTTCAACAATTGCTTGGGTTTATTGTATTTTCAGTAATCAAAGCCATGAAATATCCCATACGTAAGGTCATGCAAAAGGTAATTAAATTTTTCTTGTACATTCCAAATATAACTACACAACTTTCATATTTATATCATTAATTGAACGTTAACATTATAATTGTTTATTACATATAAAATATGTAACTTTTTATACATAAATGATTCGTTATTCATACGTCGTTGATTGCCAAAAGTTGTGTGGCTTATACATGGAATATAGGCGTCTCTAATTAGATGTTATTATGTACAAGTTTAGAAAAAGTTTTCTGGTGTTTTAATCTTTTGTTCGTTTTCTTTTTATATAAATAAAACTGTTTTTTTTTTTTTAAACTTTGCAATCAATGCAAATCGATAAATTAAAATTTGACAATATTCATCTTTGATTTACAATTGCACAAAGTCAAATTTTTTATTAATTTCCTCAGTTTATTCATTAGTGAAAAATTAACAAATTTATTAATACACCATTGTTAGAAGATTGATATCGGCGAAAAATAGAAATTCATTATCAAAAAAAATTTGTATTTATTATTTCCTTTTTTTTAATAATTTTCTTTCGGTTCAGTGACAGTGTTCACCTAAATTTACTTAACGTGTAATAACCTTTAATCGAGCAAATAATTTAAAAAATCACTACAATACAACATTTCTGCTGACGTATTTAATACATAATCTGTTCTCTACACATACAATATACAAATTTTAAACGCAATATTCACAAATTCTATTCTTTATACAATAATCTATACATCATTACCTAGTAATATATAGATCGTTGTACAATATTTTTATAAATCTATGATATTTACACGAATCATATTTACAATTTGTTATGAACACTAAGTGCAAAACAATATGTATGGGACATTACATACTCAAAAAAAAAAAAAAAATATCACAATTCCTCTATAAAAAATATCACTTTAACTTTTAGAAACTCAATTCTTTCGTATGTTTAAATAAAAAATAAGTTAGATGAATGTTTTGTACAAATTAACAAATGACTAAATTAACTTAACTGCATGACCTATTTCACGTGCACATGCTTTTAATCACAATTTTGTGTGCATATTGGTAGAACAAGGGTCAAACAAGAAATAAGATTAGTTTTAAGAAAATAACATTTATTATATAATTTGAGTAAAATAAATAATAAAATAATGTATATCAACTATTTTGATATAATATTCGTATATTATGAAAATATTTTATCGCGAAGTGTACTCACTTAAAATTTGTATGTAACATTAATTGAACCATAATTAAAGTTTGTTATGTATATTGCATCGATGACAAAAAGATTAACAGAAGAATAAACTGTTTCTATACTTTAACATAAGTATTTCATATATGTAAGTTACATTAGCAACAAATTAAAAGCTGGTATTTGTGGTAAATATCGTTTATTATTAAATTATCAGTATGATGTAACTGAATCCAATATTTTCTGCTCTTAAAGGTTGTACAGAAAAGTTATTATTGCGTACAATGCATGCGATTTTTGGCAACTGAACGAATTGTCAAAAGCTGATAAATATTTCTCCGGTATGCAAGTAGAACATAATTCTTAATGTATTTAAATCAAACTATGATCTCCTTGCAATTAAGGCACTATAAACACTTTGAATTCGTTTACTTGCATACATTAGTTAAGATAGTGGTTGCATTTCTTAGTTCCTTTCAATAACCTACTTCCTGTGATTTAACTAAAATAACTATTTATTTTTTTAATTCATTCCATTCTTCTTTTCATGTATCAAAAATTTTGTTTGAAAACTTTTAGAGAGGTACTCTATAAGAAAATTATAGCCGTTGGGTTATGCACTAAGAGTCTGAGAGATTTCCATTATTAGTATTGAAAAATTACTGACTCAAATATCTTATTGACAAACACTTATTTTCAAATTTGATTTGTAAAATTATTGACACTAAAGATTAATTGTTGTTCTCATAGGTCATAATTGCACCAAAAGAAGTGGCCAAACCACAGAAAAATCTTTTGCGGCCAAAATTGTGAAAACTCTTATAGATGAACTCAACAATTTTATCACATTCCTACCAATGATGATACATTTACTAGAATGTGGGATCTGTGCTTGTGATACGGCGTGAAAGAAAAAATCACTGCAATATTTTGGAAGGATACGAAAGGTATTTTGTTTCTATTGAACTTTCGCAACATTGGAGATCTCACAAGAATAAAAACGGTTCTCACATAAAATTCTTGGGACTAATATTGGTACCAAGCGTACAGGATATGTTAAGAAGGCAGACATCCTAAAGATATTATATGATATATATATATATATAAAAAGAAATAGTGGCACAGAATCTGCTGGCATTTTCTGGATATTACTGCAGTAAATGCTTTCATGCTTTATAAAGAAAGCACAAATTGTGACGTCATAAACCTGAGAATTGAACAACCAGTTCTCAGGTTTGTATAAATATGTAGTTTCGTTTAAATTGCTCTTCGTCCCATCTTAAAATGTTTAACTGTGGTTTATTTTCCCCTTTTGGTACTGAGATCGCATTTAAAAAAGCAAGTGTAAGGAAATCGCGATTGCGACGTTTAATAAAAAGTTGTAAACGGTAGTTGTGTGGTAACGAGAGGATATAATCGCGAGTAACTGAATAAAGTAAATTTAGTTTCCTTTGTAGTCTGACGTTTTATTTATTTATTTTTTTTTTTTAAAAAATAGATGAAACTATTCCCCAAGAGAGAGTTATCTTTTTGATAGAGCCAAAACTGTAAGCCAAGGCTGCAAAGATGAAGAAAAGAATTAACATCGTTTTTAACTGGAACAGTTAGGCACCGTACCTATGAGGTCAATCAAACATTAAACGCATTGCATATTCCAACGATATCTGATTTAAACATTAGTTCACTGTTTGTTCAAATAATATAATCCGCAGTAATTACTTGATTATTTTAATTACTAAAAAATAATTAAATTTTAAACAATTCAATTTTTATGGAACGTGTGTATAGTACCTCGTAATTTTTTGCTTCAATTATCGAAGGCTCACATCAGAACAATTTCATCATGCACTGTATGCAACATTGTAAACTGATAGATAAAAACGTTTCATGTAAGTCAAGCAGAAAAGCATTTGATTTGTTCAAGAGTTCATGGAAAAAGATTGTGGTACATAAGACAAACCTCGTATTGTGCCATTATGGTACACCCAGTTGCATTGAAAGCTGGATGGCTTACCTGTTTCCTAAGCTGATTTAAGTTAATAAATGCCGCTATGTTCCACCGTTTTTATTATTTCGTTTTGTGTCGCCAACTTAAACCTGCTTACAAAACAAGTAAGTCGTCTAGCTCAATGATACTGGGTGTACATTATTTTTGGAACATAACTCTACTGCAACTTGATAATCAGATCCAAGGTCAGGGAAAGTTTATATCTGTATAATGTTTTAAAATGTGAATTGTATGGAAGAAGATATCAGAATCTCATTTCATATTGACCGATACATATATATCGATGAGTTTGAGATATATCCATGAGATATGGGTTAAGCCAACTATTCTATTTTCCACATAAATTGACAAATTATCAGTAAATGAAAATAGTAAATAATACTAACGTTTTTTACTTTCCAGAAAATTATGAAGAGCAAAATGAAATACGCCATGAACTAGTGAAAGGAAATATCCCGTATCCTTAAGAAATATGATTTTCTGGAAAACAAGCAGCACCAAAAGTAGAGATGACTGTTACTTCTTATGCAGGGAAGGTATGCTATATTGTATTCATAATGGCACTGAAACCTCTGAAGTCACATAAAATCAGGGTTGGAAACCTGTCGAAAGGTAACACTATCATGACGTGAATTTCCTTATCAGTGACTGATTTATTATTAATTTGTAGTTTATGTTCCTTAATATTTGAATCAATGGAATCTTTATCACCTTTCAGAAGGTTTTCAATATAACCTCGTGTATTCAGGAGATGCGATATTCCAGAGATTTCAATGTATTAATATTTAAAATGATGACATTTCACAACGTCATATTAGAATTAAAATTCATGTTTATACAAAGAATATCACGTAAAAACTAACAATAAAAACAATAATAATAAACAAGTAGTAAAGCTGAGTTGCTGGAACTCTTAATCAGGGGGGACACCAAAATCCTTATTGTGAAACCGAATGAGCATTTAAATTTTCAGATTACTGGAAGCATTACAGGAGGTGTTCGAATACTATTGACTGAACCTGGAGTAAACGGTTAAATAGAACAAAACCGCTAAGCTTGTAATGTTTTTATTAAGAGTACGTCCATATTAACTAGACCATCTCAAACATTCGAATAATTACCAAGAACCTGCTGTAGACTTAATTCCAGGTATGTCTCATGTACTATTTTGTTCCCATGTGGAAGATTTTTGGTTCGTCGTTACGGTATAAAAGCTAACTTATGCAAAGAATACAATTCGAATGATACCAGTTATAAACGATTAATAATTTATTATATTTTCTATGTACAATTTCTTATTCTATTTGTAAATACGAAGAAACTAAAATGAACTCGGATTGAAGGTGACAAAAAGTATAAGAAAAAGAAAAAAAAAATGGTAAACACGATGCTTGGCTCGATAACAGGCTTAAAATGTCCACCTAGTACAAAGACAGCGAATAAATAAAACATATTAATGTAAATATTTACATTTAATGGTAGAATATATAATCGTAGATTATAATTCATAAATAAACTATAACCCTGTGCAATAATATGCCAAATGGTTAATAAAAATAAAGCTTTTAATAATGATAGAATTGATCACAAAAAGCAGGGAAAGAAAAATATATTGAACTTTTATCACAAAAAGTAATAAAGCAAAATGTTATTTATATATATATATATATATATTAATATATAAATAAAATTTAAGTATAGATAATTTAAACAAGAATTGCAGTTAATATAAATTAATTTTTAAATTACAAATTCAAATTGATTTAAATAAACAAAATTGGAATAATCCAACTCCTTCTACAAGAATCTAATGATGAAAAGATGGACATTATTCAATAATTAAATGAATAAATAAATACAGAATGACAGAAAAGCATGTCCAAGCGATGCCTATGTTAGTAATTCAATAGCCGCAATCGTGCTAATAGTGATAATAATATGAAGAATAATAATAGTAGCCATTAAACGTAATTATATCATAAAAGAAATGTAGTAATGACCAAAATTTATGTACGTGTGTGCAACTCGTAGAACATCAACGAGAAATTAGCAATCCTCCGACTTCTCGCTTCGATCAGCGATAGTTTCGTTCAATGACACCTGACTCGGTTCAGCATCATCCAATCTTGGCCTTTTTGTTTCCTTCTTCTCGGACTCACTTGATTTCCGCTTGTGTGCAGAACTAGTCGAGTGTTTCCTACGTTCCTTTGACGCTTTATCCTTGTCTTTTCGATCCTTGCTCTTAGAATCACCATCAGAACTTGAAGAAGAAGATTTGCCTGCTTCGTCCCTCTTGCTCTTTTCTCCCTCGTGATACCGCCTGTGATGTTTTTTACGATTATCGCGATCGCGACGCTCTCTGTCTCTGTGCTCTTTACGTTTCTTTTCTCTGTCTTCGTCCTTCCTTGACCTTTTGGCCTCGGGAGACGACGAGCATGCCATCTTTGATTCGGCGCCACTATCACTAGACGGTAACGAAGAAGTCGCTGGTGATAAAAGCACTGACGAATTTTTAGATACGGATTCCTCATCTTTCGTCTGATCTTCTTTATCGATCCTCTTTTCTTTTGATTCATCCTCAGCCATTTCTACGAGCGCTTTAACTGCATTTTCAGTTGCACATTCCAACTTTGACACGAACGCTGCAGTAGTCTCACTTTCTAAAAGTCTGTAACACTGCTCCACCTTATTTTTGTCCTCTGGAAACATTTTTTCCGCGATTTCTAAACTCTCCTTCTTTATTCGTTCGAAAGTGTCTTTCGATGCCACTGCCACCCCACTACGAAGTGATCTGCATACTTCGTCCACATCAGTTTTTGATTTATAAATAGCAATCTCCAACGCTTTATCCACAACTTCCGTTGCATAAGATCTACCTATGTTTTGTCTTGTTGCAAGCGTTTCTTCGTCAACAATTTTTACTCCCTCTTCCAGCTCTTCCTTCTTCCTCTCTTTTTTCTTTTCGTCCATTAGGTACCTCGAGGAACTGGAGGAAGACTTTTTGCGTTCACCGCTTCTACGTCTGTCGTCGCGCTTCCGGTTATGCGAACGACTGTCTTTCTTTTCATTACTTCGCTTTCGATCTGGCGACTTTTTACCGGATGACGACGACGCGACATTCGGCCGATCCTTTCGTTGGCCTTCTTTACGTTTTCCATGGTGGTCAGACTTCTTTAAATTACCCTGATATTCCGCAGCCCGTTCTTTTGCCTTCTTCTCCTCAAGAGCATCTGCGGTCATTTTTTCGTCAAAACGCTGACGATCAGTGTTTTCTTTTTGTTCGTCAGCAATAGCAATTGGGCGCTGAGGAGTGCTATGAAGTTTCTTTTCCTTGTAATGGTATTGGACTGTAGTCGCTTCATTCAAAGGGCGAGTGTGTTTGATTCCCGAATTGCATACGTCTGGATAATACTGTTTGAGACGTACGTGCCAGGCAATACTAGACACCGCAGACACTGTACGAAATTGGTGGATGATGTTACGCGGTAGAAAATAGATGTCATTGTCGTAAAGACTTATTCGCGCATATTTAATACCCTGGCGTCGAAGTTGATTCAATTTTGCATCTTCGATCCATTGTACACATTGAGAGATAGGTGGTTCGTGCAAGTCAAGTTGCAATTTTTCAACGAGCTCAGTGAAGTCACCGGCATAGAAGGCAACGACGTCCTTAGTTATGCGGTTGTGTTCATAGGTGGTTCCACCATGGATTGCTTTTAGTACACCCACAGCTGCAGTCGTCATCCGATCGAGACCGTGACCTACGTGATCTGCATGCGCACGAGTTCGATCCTCAAACATGTATTCACGAGCTTCACTAAGACGCGGCAAGTATTGCAGGTTTCGTAGTTCATTAATGCCCGTACGACGACGCTTGCAGGGACTCTTGTTGATGTCGGCTGTGGGCACTAACTGTTCTCCAGGCCTGATCCACAGGATCGGCCCATCATTAGATTCTTGCGCACTCTCCATCTTCACAGCTGAGAGAGGTCCCCAAGGCATTGTCTGTAATTTGAATGTTTTGGTAACATTTTTAAAATAATAATAAATGTTATCGGCGCAAAAAACACGTCGATTTCACGTGTAAAAAGTTTGAAGTTAGGGGGGAGGGTGAACAAGTACACAATTACCCAAGTTCTTTTCGTTATTTTCAGCAATTAGTTTTTACTTTTATAACTACACTGAAAAAATTTTGGTACGTTAGACGCACCAAGTAATGCATCAGTTATACCAAATGCCGAGACATACGGCTTACTACATTTCGTACGTCTGATGCCCCAAAAACTAGGCAACAGCCGTACCAA
>JABFPN010002027.1:0-24565 GCA_022817305.1 Leptoteleia sp. ZL-2020
ATGTATATTTTCATTGGTTATTTCTATTCGGTTGTTTCCGTTGTAACCTGCCTTAAACTGTATACAATTATTAATGAATTAAGCAAGTTTAAATTTCCTGCCATCGATATTCAGTTATTAATGGTTAAACAGCGAACCGGATATAGGAACATTTCCGCTGAAAATTGGGAAGAAATTTCGCTGAAAATGGGAGCACGTTGAAAATGGGAAGGCTGAAAATGGGAGCGTCGAGTGTATAGCATATATTATACATATTATATATAGTATATTTCAGATATATAATATATATGTACACATACAGATGCATATAGATCATGTATGGGACATGTATGTGGTCTTAATAGTATATGTAATATACATGGTTATTAATATATAGGTATATTACATACAGTACGTTTCAGTTTTTTTAATTTGAATAATAAATTGTTTAACATATTTTTTTAATATATAAAAACGTCATCATTATGTTGTAAATTGTAAAATTTGATATATTTGTACAAACTGACTTAATATAAATAGAATTAATATTATATTATTATATAATACTATATTATTAAATATATTAACTATTATAACATTTAATAAACATTGTGAATGAAATCATATTCCATACATATATGCCATCACATATGGTTCTAGTTTATAAAACATTAATATATTGCAACGTATATATTGTTTGTAATACGTATACTCAACAAATACAAAAATCTATAAATTTATAAAACATATGACACAAATATGTTCAAATAAAAGCAACATCTATGTTTATTTTTACATAGGTATATAAACATTTATATATGGGATGCACATGGTTATAATGTAATGTGCCATACATATGCCCTAGGAAAAAGTTATAATAAAAATTACCATAGTATTGCTCATTATATTCTACTAATGCCAAAAGGTATAGTAATCTTAAATATAACTTTGCTCTTATATATATATATGTTATAAAACTCATAAAAATTATATTAATTCCATTTATGTATGTATATGAATCGAATTTCCAATTCAAATAATATTTAGTCATATACTTCTACTTATCAACAGAGCCCATTTGTACGGTATTTATATATATAATTTTCTATTTTATTATATTACTAATTGTATCATTCTACTTATTAAATTGAACATTATTTTACTTGTGATATTATCATTGCAATATCATTTTCATACATATTTTCTGTTGAAGCATATACTTTGCCTATTTGTTTATATGTGATATTTCTATATCAAATGGAAGATCCCTTTGTTTCATAATAAACCGTCATGTATTGTTTAATGTGCTAATTAATTTCTCTTTAATTAAATTTACATGCCTTGTTTAATGCAGTAAATTAGAAGCGCGAAGATACTTTATTTTATAACACTTTATTTGATGTAATAGAATGATCCAGTTTATTTGATGTTTATAACTTTTGTTAATACATTCTGTTTGTTCTGTTTATACATAATGATAATATTATCTTACAATTACATTACCATATTGTATAATATGTTTTGCCATGAAACCGGATAATTTTATTGCAAAAAGTAAATGCCAAAAGTAAAAACATGTAATCAATTTGGCCAAAATATATTACTTCAACAGATAAAGGAAAATATTATAAAAAGGTAGTATATTACAGGATAATGTTTTTAGAAAGTATATAACAGTTTTAAACTAAACAGGAAAAAAAATTTATCAGAATTATCAAAATGTTCCCCAGACAGTATGGTAAGAGTTTTTAATCCGTTAGTTATGTACAAAACACAGCACCACATGAAGCTGGATAAATTCATTCATCAAATATGAATAC
Source organism: Leptoteleia sp. ZL-2020 (assembly GCA_022817305.1). Lineage (NCBI taxonomy): Eukaryota > Metazoa > Arthropoda > Insecta > Hymenoptera > Scelionidae > Leptoteleia > Leptoteleia sp. ZL-2020. The sequence goes on from JABFPN010002027.1 coordinate 1,800, forward strand.
TAAATGAAAATAAAATGAATTACTTGACTACACACATTATCAAATGATAAAAATATAATAAATAAAAAGGGGGCATGTGGTGGGTTTTATCTCTGCCTAACAAAACTACTGCCTGTTCTACAAACATTTGACACAAATATATCACTTCAAAAATATACTATATACGTTATATTAAATACATAGATAAAAAATTATTGAAATAATTTAAAAAATTTGTCATCGCTCATCCTAAGAATGTGCTGCCTTTGTTCATTATTGTTTTCTCTCTCACAAAATACATATGCACATATATTATTTAATAATTTTAATATTTAACAAAACGAATTAAAATAATAGCTTTATTTAAATTTGCATACCTTTCATAATTCGCGTATAAATAAGTGATGCTGCATATTCAATATATTCAGTGCGAAATCCCCTTTGTACAGATCGAAATTGAAATCAAATTTTGTAATGGCGGTCGTCTATCCTCAGACAATCGTAGGCCCTTACATTCCTGATGAATAATCACAAATATTACCGTCCTGTTCGTAAATCGCGACAAACTAGTCTCTAACAACAACGAACCCGTGGTTAACACGACGCGGCTACCTTTAACCTCCAATTTACTCGACGCCGTTAACGAAACCAACATTTTTCGCAGTAACGTTTGTATTCTGCACGTTTCACAATTTTCATATGATGCGTATACATTGTTTTAACTAATCTATATGTACTCGATACAGTCGTTACTTCGAAAAACTGCATATCAACCAACCGATACAACTTCGCGACAATGAAAGAACGAACGCGACGTAAGCGCAACCGTTATTCTCTGCTAGTTCGTAACTGCGCGTTCGTGAACGCATGGCGTCGCCTTCTCTATCTTTTTCTCACGCGTATCTTTGTTCTATATCTTTATACAAACATTTACTACACGTATAACAGTGCAAGAATGTACTATACAAGTTGCATTGAATGTATAAAGAAAAATCTACTGCCATTATTGAAAACATTTACCCTTGAAATTCAATTTTAAAACATGCTGACTTTGTTCATTTTTATATTCTCTTTCTCAAAATACATATAAATATATATTAATTAATAATTTCAACATTTAGCAATTTTAAAACCAATTATCTTATATAAATTTGCATACCTTTCATAATACGCGTTTAAATAAGTAATGCTGCATATTCAATATATTCAATGGGAAGGCCCTTTTGTACAGTCGAAATTGAAATCAAATTTTGTAATGGAGCTCGTCTATCCTCAAAAAAAACGTTGGTCCTCACATTCCCGATGAATACTCATAAATATTACCGTCCTACCCGTAAATCGCGATAAACTAGTCTCTAACAACGAACCCGTGGTTTAAACGACGCGGCCATCTTTAACCTCCGATTTACTCGACACCGTTAACGAAACCAACATTTTTCGCAGTAACGTTCGTAATCTGTACGTTTCACAATTTTGAATAAAACAATTTTCAAATAATGCATATGCATGATGCGTATACATTGTTTCAACAAATCTATACGTACAATTTACAATCGTTAATTCGAAAAACTACATATCAACCAACCGATACAACTTCGCGACCACGAAAGAACGAACGCGACGCAAGCGCAACCGTTATTCTCTGCTGGTTCGTAACTGCGCGTTCGTGAACGCATGGCGTCACCTTCTCTATCTTTGTCTCCCGTGTATCTTTGTACTATATCTTTACATTTTTTTTGTTTTAAACTTAAAAATTGCATTAAATATATAAAATTTATCACATAGAATGTAGAGTCTGCCTAATAGCGTAAAATAAATGTATATTTAATACGACATAATACAACAAATAACAATTATAAATTGTAATATTCTTATAACTGCATTATTGAAACTCACCGATTATACTTTTCTTATTCATTTACTCTCACATTCCCTTAAAGAACCAACAAAATTTTAATATTAAATAAGAATTAATGACTGTTATACAAACATTAAATACACATATAACAGTTCAATAATGTATTATACACGTTGCATTAAATGTATAAAGAAAAAACTACTGAAATTATTGAAAACATTTGACCTTGAAACTCACCTTCAAAACATGCTGCCTTTATTCGTTTTTAATTTCTCTTTCTCAAAATGCATATACATATATATTAATATTTAATTTGAAAATTTAGCAATTTCAAACCAATTACATAATAGGTTTATTTAAATTTGCATACCTTTCATAATACGCGTTTAAATAAGTAATGCTGCATATTCAATATATTCAATGCGAAGGCCCTTTTGTACAGGTCGAAATTGAAATCAAATTTTGTAATGGCGGTCGTCCATCCTCAAAGACAATCGTAGGCCCTTACATTCCCGATGAATACTCACAAATATTACCGTCTTATCCGAAAATCACGACAAACTAGTCTCTAACAACAACGAATCCGTGGTTAACACGACGCGGCCATCTTTAACCACCGATTTACTCGACGCCGTTAACGAAACCAACATTTTTCGCAGTAACGTTCGTATTCTGTACGTTTCAAAATTTTCATATGATGCGTATGCATTGTTTTAACTAATCTATATGTACTCGATACAATCGTTACTTCGAAAAACTGCATATCAAACAACCGATACAACTTCGCGACTATGAAAGAACGAACGTGACACAAGCGCAACCGTTATTCTCTGCTGGTTCGTAACTGCGCGTTCGTGAACGCATGGCGTCGCCTTCTCTATCTTTGTCTGACGCGTATCTTCTAGTATATCTTTACATTTTTTTTGTTTTAAACTTAAAAATTCCATTAAATATATAAAATTTATCACGTTAAACTTAATGTCTGCCTAATAACGTAAGATTAATGTATATATAATGCGACATAATACAACAAATAACAATTATAAATTGTAATATTTTTATAACTGCATTGTTGAAACTCACCCTGTGGATGAGCTGCTTTATCCTTTATTAATGCATTTTATAATGTATTTATTATTGAAACATGAATAAAACAACAATTATAAATATACATCTTTTGTTGGCAATCTTTATGCAGTTTGTTACGTGATTTTCAAGTTTGATTAGAACATTGAAAACGCCATATGCTAAGTAGGACTATTTATCCAAAATTAATTATGTTTATCTTTTTATGGATGTGACATACCTCCCGGCAAATTTTCATATAGGAAAAATTATTTACATTTCAAAAAGTGTAATCTATAAATGTTTTATTATTATTGTGAATTAAAATTTGTTATGAATTGAATTTACTATTGAACTAATGTAATTTTAAATTTTTTTAATAAAAAAACAATTTCCCATTTGTGTATTCAAAATTTTAAATTACATAATTGCTTTTACTTTTATTTTATGATAAATATGTAATTTTACTTTCTAATCTAATTTCTAATATGAAAGCAGTCAAACTTTAACCTCCAATTCATTCGACGTACAATAAATAATACAAAATTGTAAATAGCTAAAAAATAATTTACATTATTTCATAAATCAACCACAGGGATTCTGTAATAATTTAATGATCTAAAAGAAGGATAAAATTCTAAACAAAATTAATTATGTTTCTTAATATCTCATTTCATAAAAGTACTTTTTTTTATAAACTAATGATATATCTATACCTATTATCTTCAATATATTATAAACATAAGTCGGAAATACATACCAGAAGGGCTTATTTTGCAAAGAAATTCTTTTAAAATAAGTCTTGACTAGCGCGTCATTCGCTTCAGTTTGGCATCAACAGCCGTTCTTATTGATACGCGTGATACGTGTAGTCAGAAGAAAAATCTTGTAACTGATTCCGTCACCATTTGCGGTAAATGTAATATCGTGCACGTAGACATCGATTAAGAGCTAACGTGCTTACACACATGTTATAATGACATACACATCTCAATGCCACTCCAGGCATGATGCTATCATGTACTTGCATCAAGAAAACTGAAGTAATAATGTGGCTGGATATAAACGTTCACATTATGCGATTCCTTTCATTTATGAGTGAAATAGAAATGAAACCGTAAAATGAAATTATTTAATGGATATTGTATGCACTAATTAATTCCACTTAAACAGAGAGAAAGGATCTTTTGAAAATTTTTATAATGTATATATATATCTATGTGTATGTATATAATAGTGATACAACACCTGAAACAAAAATTTAAACATAACCATGTTAAGTTAGCAAAACATATCAATATTGTTTATTATATAATAGCTTTTACATTCTGTTTCAAAAATATAAACAATAAAGTACGTAGATACAAGTATATTCTTGTATATTTTTACATAAATATGATAATTTACAAATGTAGACTTGAATATTGAAGTAAATCATTTTATAAACATTTATACAAAATAAAAGTATTTCGTTTAATAAAGTGAATAATTTATGAAATAAATTAAATTTATTGGACTGTAAACGTAATAAAATTTTATTGCTACATCAAATGGAACAAAATGTAAAATTAATTTTTCTTTTATTAGTAATGTTAGAACAGAAAGCATAAAGTAATTGGAAAGCAAGTTTTCAATTATATTACAGTGAGAAAACATGTTTTATAAAAAAATGATTCTACTTTATAAGAGTACTGACATAAAGTTCACATTTGGTAGTAGTTGTAAACCAACAATATATTATCAAAATCATCAAAAATATTTGTAAGCATTAAAAACTAAAGTTTCGGATTCTCACAAAGTTGTGTAGTTTACGTTATACTTTTAGTTTGGCATTTTTGTAACTTATTTTCATTTACAGTACCAAAAGTATAACGAAGACTAAAACTATCCTAAGAAACGTTTGTATTTATATAAAACAAACGCTACTCAATTTTACCATCAAAATTTTATCAAAGTGCATACAACTAAAAATCAACTCAAGAACTAAACTGCTTCCAATTTCATAAATTTTAGTTAATTTCTAAACGAACGCAATTACTTCCTGTAATTCTCTTACTGTACGCATATGGTTGTTGAAGGGTTAATCATATCGATTATCCAAAGATCATTTGCCGAGTAAGTGCACGTTAGATAGTACACCCGCAGTGGTGACCTCTTCAATTGCAATTCAACAACGATATCATAGGTCACAGTAGGTGGGTCGTTCGTAATTCCTTAATTGACGTTAATAGGATTTCGCATCGGTGGTCAATAGTCGCCGAGGGTAAATATTGAGAGCCGTTGCGATATCAAGGTTCGCGAGAGTGAACCGACGAGGCAAGGCGATAATAATGACGATAATGAAAAATTTTGATAATACTCGCTGAGTGAATGAACCCACTTTACTCCAGTTTCGCTATAAATGAATCACTTAGTACTTTCAATTAAAATTTTTTACGTTAATATACAAATTAAATCAAAATTGCTTAAATTTTCATTAATTACTGTATTAAGTTTATCATTTCATTACCAAATGGATTCATTTATTACTTTCATTGTTATCATATTATAAATTTTTGGGTTTCATTGTAACATAAACCTCGGGCAGTATAAGACTTGTCTCGTCGTTTTTTTACCTTTAAAGTTAATTTTTTTGAAAGTTTTGTGTATACATTATTGCATGACAGTTGCAGTGAAAAGTACAAGGGGATTAAAAACCTCGTAAAACATAATAAAATTACTTGCGCCAACGTAATACGCAGAGAAATTGATTAACTTGAAAATGGCACTACTCGGGTGCAATTGAACAAGAAACAGATGTTCGAAGGCAGTAATTATAATAACATGAAAACAACCTGGGGAAAATTACGAGGAAAAAAAAACTGCGGTTCGACTGCTGCGAGGCATCATAGTTTTTCCAATCGCAAAGTCCCACAAGTGACTTCATTAAGGCTATTCCAATGAATTGACATTTGCCATGAAATTAAAATTGCTTTCCACGACACATTAAATCCGATGACACGGTCATTGTCGAGTCGCTTGTGCCCCACTTATTGATGCGATTAACTTACCCAAGCAAATTACGCGCGCCGACCAACGGTTGGGTTATGTCATTTTATTGTTATATTCGACACAATAAATGTCCTCAAATTGCATAATCCAATTCAAAACTTGGAGTTCGCTTATGACTGATAAGTGAACTCTGAGGAGTGAACTTAACAGATTGCACGTTTGCACAGCCAATTTTGCAATTATCATAAACAATGTTTGTTTGCTGAGCAAACTAAATTGCTTGTTATATGTTGCATTTGATGACACTATAAATTTGCACTCAATGAACAGTGTAAATGTAAACGATGAAAAAATTAATCGACAGAGCTAATAATTTTAAAAATTATCCTTAAATTCTAATCAATACGTCCTTTTTCAACAATAAATATTTTTTATGAATCTAATGCCCTTACTCATCATCTACGAAATAAAAGCGGTTAAATGATTAATTAATTTTTTCTTCATGATTTACAGTCATACTGAGTAATCTTAATATTCTTTAACAAGATTCTTCCGCATTGGCACAATATGGTTCATGTAACAGAGTAAAAACCTGAAACCTCAAAAAAGATTAGTAAATATAAACAATAAAGCATTTATAATTATAAACCAATATTGCTGATCTTTGATACCAATTATATTTAATGGATAAAAAACTTTGCTCCATAAAACAACTAAAGAATGACATTATCTACTAAAACCGGTGATTTAATTTACGTAACTGATGGTAATTAAGCGCGATTCTTTCGTGTGCAGTTTCTTGATACAAGGCTGAATAATCTTTTTGGTTATCAATTACGTTACTTAAAAGCTGCGTGCTGCAAGGCAATTTTTATAAATTTCGTTCTTGTAGGCAAGAAGCATGACATATGATAATGAAAAGTGACACGAAAAACTTTTGTACATAAATTTGGGAAAAGTAACAAGCAAAGAAAGGTGTTATTTCAAGTATTGTTAACATATTTATAAATTATTACGTTTAAATCGGTATAAATTAAATTTTAAAGTAATATAAAAAGATGTAACAAAGTAATAATATTTAAAAAGTGTAAAAATAGACATTTTTTAATTTGGTATTACTTCCTTAAAAATAATATTAACATACAATTCTTTAGAACATGTTAAAGAATATTAAAAGTATAATTTACATAATGATAAGAAAGCCGATAATCAAATAGAGGCTCCATTTATCAGTTACCTAAAATAAAAATTTCACAATTTTTAGTTGTTATAATGGAGAAAAACTATCCACAAGATATCTAGAAAAGATCATCGGTTATTATATGTATACACCTTTATTTAAGTAAACTTCAGCTTTAATTCAAGTTGAATTACATGAATATACATTAAATAAGAAATAAATTAATTTACACGTAACAAAACATTGTTCAAATTTTTCTGCCCTCAAAACAAATAAACGTCTCAAATAAAAATGTTTATTTAATATAAATAAATAAATTCGTTTCAAAGTAATATTTTAATTAAAATCAACAATTCATTTATTTTTAACAATTTAATCAGTTGCATGCAAAAAATATTTTGTATCATTATAAAATGTAATTATAAAACAAATCAGTTATGCATTAATATATATAATAAAATAATCCAAAGGAAAGAAAGAAAATAATGTAAAATGTGCAAATAATGAACTCATAATTCAAGTTAATATTGATAATGAAATAATATTGTTTATAACAAAAATAGTTAAAAAATTTACTGTTCCATTTTTTGAATTACTGGAAACAAGAGTAAAACTAAATATAAGTTAATGTATGCATTTCATGAAAAGCTGTCATAAAACCTATAACTTACTCCAGATGAGTAATGTTGAAATGACTATTAAGTTTTATTGCGGAAATGCATCAATGTAATAATTCTCCCATTGTCATCGCTACACTTGTAAAATACAGTCTGTATTGATAAATTTTACCTGTAATGTTGAAAATAACTCCCAAAAAATTCAACTAATAAATTGTTTAAAATCTATAAATTAAGAATTCAAGAACTGTTTCATTGTAGCTGATATTTCCATTTCAAATTTGACACCATTCTGTATATTATTATTTTGGTATTACATCCTATATATTTGACACCACACTTCTATATTATTATATTCCACATTTTTGCATTGCTGTTCCTAGGCAGTACATGAAAAAATCAGATCTATAGAAATAAAGAATAAATTAGTACATAAAACTGTGAATCTTTGGCCAATGGATTCAATAAATATTCTTTGTCGAGGTTGATAACTCTAATAGGTACAATGATACATGTCATAGAATTTGCACTATTTGTTGTACTATTCTGTTACATGGATTTAAAGTACTGACTATTTTCATTTTCGTGCTGACGCCGAATTTATTTTTAGTAGCAAATATTTTGCATTGACGCGCTAGTTTATGCTCTTGCACGATGCATGAAAAGTACACACGTTGTTGAATTTTTTAACTCTGCAATTGCTAGAAATATTGCTTCTCCATCGAGATAGAATTTTGCAAAGCATCTCGATTATTTGCAGACTGCAAAGTTTGTTGATGTTCGTGAAATGAGATTCAAAGATAAATTTATAATTTTTATATTATATAGGAAAACAACCAAGTTTCACACGGAATTTGTTATAAGTTCACAGGTTAAGATTATTTGTATGTTGATATATCGACGTTAAATTAGATGAAATGCAATTTTTAATTATTTACATTACAACTTGGAATAAAATGAAATTGGAAAGAATACTATTAAGATATATATTGTTTCTGAATGAGTTTAATAATTGAAAATTAATATTAAAATTATGAAAACTTAGATTTGTTAATGAAAAAAATGTATAAATTAATTTTCTCACTAGCTTTCCTACATGCAATAGGTGTAAACATATAATAAATATTATGTAACATTATATAATAACACAAACAGTATTAACCTTGTAAAAAACATTCCTACTTAAAACAATAAAGTTTTTGGTAATTTTTAATATAAATACATAAACAATACTTTCCTTTCAATGATACTAACATTTATAACAAAATTCAACAATACTCTAACAGAAAATAAAGAACAATACCTATTATTACTCCTTGGTTTTAATCAACAGAATTTGTTTTCATCCAACAATAAATTATTGTAATTGTGTACAATATGATCCTGAGTCATTATCATGGTTTTTTCTGTATATTATTCAATCTCAGCATAAGCAGTAAAAAGCTAAATTCCTTTAATAAAATTTTAAAATATTCCTGGAATTTTATTCCATGTTTTAGATCTTGTTCGTAGTTTTCTTGAAATTCAATTTATGGGGTTAAATCCTACGCGTTTCCGAATTCCTTACGCCCAAACAATCGCAAATCAAGCTTGAACGAACACGAATCACGATCAAAACAACTTAAGAGTTCGACGGCCAACGGGTAAATTGATTAATAATAAACAAGTAAGAACGCTAAACTTCCCATGTTTTTCTATTTCAAGGTCCTTCAACAAACAGCAATTGTTGTTATGTGTTTATCTCTCTTGCATAGTAATATATTCGACTTCTTTCTATGGAAAGTAAACTTGTTTGGCTGAAGCATAATAAAATTCCCTATAACGCCTTTTTTATTTAACCATTATTATTAAAATATTATTCATTTATATTTTCTAATAAACAGATTAGAGTACCATTCTGCGAATTTCAGAAAATAAGTTCATTCATTACAATATATATTCTCATTTTTTTTTGTGAAAGAGAACAAAATTTCCTATAACGCCTTTTTAACTTAACATTATCATTAAAATTTAAATAATTTATAGTTTATAATAAACAGATCAGAGTACCATTCTGCGAATTTGGTAAAATTACTTCATTCTCGATGAGCTTCAATAATGCAGATATAAAAATATTGCAATTTATAATTGTTGTTTGGTGTATTATGTCGCATTATATGTACATTTATTTTAAGCTGTTAGGCAGACATTAAATTTTATGTGATAAATTTTATATATTCAATGCAATTTTTGAGTTTAAAACAAAAAAAAATGTAAAGATATACTACAAAGATACGCGTGAGACAAAGATAGAGAAGGTGACGCCATGCGTTTACGAACGCGCAGTTAAAAACTAGCAGGGAATAACGGTTGCGCTTGCGTCGCGTTTGTTCTTTCATTGTCGCGAAGTTGTATCGGTTGTTTGATATGCAGTTTTTCGAAGTAACGATTGTATCAAGTACATATAGATTAGTTAAAACAATGCATACGCATCATATGAAAATATTGGAACGTACAGAATACGAACGTTACTGCGAAAAATGTTGGTTTCGTTAACGGCGTCGAGTAAATTGGAGGTTAAAGATGGCCGCGTCATGTTAACCACGGATTCGTTGTTGTTAGAGACTAGTTTGTCGTGATTTTCGGATAGGACGGTAATATTTGTGAGTATTCATCGGGAATGTAAGGGCCTACGATTGTCTTTGAGGATGGATGACCGCCATTACAAAATTTGATTTCAATTTCGATCTGTACAAAGGGGATTTCGCACGTAATATATTGAGTATGCAGCATCACTTATTTATACGCGTATTATAAAAGGTATACAAATTTAAATAAACCTATTATGTAATTGGTTTAAAATTGTTAAATGTTATAATTAATATATGTGTATATGCAATTTGAAAGAGAGAAAATAATGATCATAGGCAGCACGTTCTTAGTGTGAAATTCAGTGACGAAATGTTTAAATAACTTATAAAATACATATTTGAAGCGTTATGTTTGTATTAAATGTTTGTAGAAGAGTCATTAATTCTCATTTATTAATTTTTATAAATTAAATATTTAAAGTTTTTGTGGGACTGTATGCAAATGTAAAAGTAAATGAATAATTAAAGTATAATTAGCAAAATCCAGCTTAAGTTTGTTGAAAATATAACAAAATCAGTTATGCCAAGAATATTTTGGAAAATGAAAAATGGCTTTGTAGTGCTGTAAATAAAAATGAACTGGAAATAAGGTTTTGTTCATATAGTGAGGCAAAAATCTTCCAATTATCTTTAATAAGTTCATATTAAATAGTTCCCTTAAATTGCTATAGTCATAAGGAGGCAGAAACGATTATAGTACACATCTGGGTTTGATAATGTAAGAAGTTGCATAAAAGTTATTTATAGAAAAATTTTACAAAAAATCTATTTACAAGAAGTGTATCATAACTTTATAATGTATTTACAGTAAAAATATTCTTTTTAAAAGTCAAATTGCAAACCAGACAAGTTTTTCGTACTTTGTGTTTACATTTGATTATTTTAATTTAAATAATCTGTGTATAGATTAGTTTAATAATTACATAGTTAACGGCTATTTTGTTTTAATCATATCTTATTACCAGATTCTTTGTGTAGCATAATAAAAAGATATTTAGGCGGATATTAAATGACAGAGCAGACATTGAAGAAATGAGTCTGAAAATAAATGACATGAAGATAAGACATGATGTAATTTAAAATTGGAAAACGACCGTTTAAGCGTTTCTACAATTAAAATACTTTGGAATTTAACACAACAAAAAATCTGTTAAGTTACCTTAAACAATTATTGAATAAATGGAAAATTAAAGTTCATGCAACATATTAATTAATTTGTCATCTTTGAAATTGACAATAACTGTTGTTTTGATTATTTTAATTTTGAGGTTAGGAAAGATACGTATTTTAAAAGGAAAAACATATGCTTTTAATTTAACATTACATTTAATAATCTCATTTTATTAATTGTATATGTGTATTTGTTACAAGATGTATTAATCTTGTTTCTAATAACATTGCCTTTTATTAAAAAGTAGAAATGTGTCCAAAACAAATTTGAAATATTAAGTGTGATATTTTTCTTAGTATGTGCAGAAAGTATCTTTACTTTCAATTTTGTTTTAAAAATTATTTTAACAAGGAAAAAAGAAGTAAAATGGATATTCACTTCTCAAGTGGATAAGTTTTAAAGAGTGTAAATTGTGTGGGCAGTAAAACAGTTGAAATGAAATAAAAAGTCTTTTCTAACCTGATCTTTACATAACAAAACTCCAATGGCTAAAAATGCCTGAATCTGTCAATTGATCGGACAAATGCGCTTTATCCATGCGATTCAAAGCCAGGAATTCGTTCGTTCCTATCTCAGCATTCCAGTCGAGAACGCGTCAATACCAAAATGTTTCGATCAAAGCTCCAAACTTCAAGAATTTGGAGATTACTTAAAGGAATAGTATCTGATTGAATATTCTGGATGCAATGATTTTTCTCAATTCTTTATTGGACGAAGAAAATCAATGGTTTACTAAAATCATTGCCATGGGACCAAGTGGTTTAATTTAAATTAAGCCCCAATGTTTTGCATAAACAAACGAAGACAATTGTTGATATCATTTCATAAAACAACATGATATACAAAAATATTTGTAACAGATGGTACCTTTGTGTTTTATCGTCGCTTTGGTACGAATTCCAACCTTTTTTAATACGTAAAAATTTCATTTGCCTGTCTTACAAATATATTTGTAGAGCATTTTTAATGAAAAATAATTCGTTCCTACCAAATGATAACGTTCTTTGCGTCGATGTATGCCTGGTTCTCAACAAGCAGGCGCCTCTGGCGTTGCTCCAATACGCAAATGTGCAACAGTGGTAGCTCGGCATTATGTCTAAAAAGAGGTGAAAAGAACAAAGAAAGATACGAAAAAATTGTTCCAACAGAATTTAATAAAAGTTGCGATCTCGTCTTCAAGTGCATACCTGAAAAATGGAAGCAACTAATGAACAGAAAATGTTGGTACTCGAATGAAGTTTAATTTTCTTGATTAATCGAATTTATAAGAAAATAATGAAATGTAAATAAGTGAGTAAAAGGAAGATTAAATTCAAACATTGTATTCTGCAATTTGAAAGAATTAGATTTAATTAATTTATTACAGCTGATTTTTCTTTCATTGAAATTTTATTTCCTTTATTATTGGTCGATTATTAATTTTGATGGCAATATGAGAGTGGTTAGTAGATTATTATACAGAAAATAGCAGTATCAAAATGCTGTCAAGTTATCAATATGATTGTAAAATTATGTTATTACTTTTATGTGAAGTTTTAACACAGTATATACTGTAACTTTCCTTTTTGCAATCGTATTGCTCACCAGTAGATAAAAGTTGCAATATAAATTATTATACTTTATAACACTGATGTAAAATCATCAAAACTGCTGTATACATTTTCCCAGAAATAGTTTATGCTTCAAATCATATATAGAAAAAGAATACACAATCTTGACAGCTTTTTCTCTGTAGTGGTGGGGCTATCGTCATTTTGTCCAATCAACATAAATATGAAGTGACACCAGCATGAAATTCATGTTAATACAGTATGTTAAATATTCATGTACCCATAACGTTATATTCATATATTTTTTTAAATATACTTTTCAATCTAATGAAATATGCATTCTTTTCTTTTTTATAATTATAAATTGATATTTAAAAGTAACAAATGTTTCATATTATAAAACCCAATGCTACTGCTTATGTAGCATGAAAATTATGACACAATCATATTAATAAATCAGAGTTATTTTTCTTTATTCTCATTAAAAAAAAGTTGGGTCATAAATTAACATACTGTATTGAAAAGTTGACGTGTCATATTTATTATATATTATAAAAAATATTACAAGATAAACAATGACTTTTATTATATTGGATCAAAGAAACTTGTACAATTCTTATCATTTCTCACAAATATAATTCTTTTTTTCTCAGTGCAAGAAACCAGGAAGTCATATTTGTTGACAGCTCGGCTCAATATGAAATATATCATTTTTCATAATTAAAACGACTGGTCAAGTTTCGCCGAAAATATGTAGCGCATTAAAGAATTCAGGTTTCCCCGCACATAAATCCAGATGTAAGAAATTGCATAAGATAAGGCCGCGGTTTTCTAAAGTTGAAGTTCATTGACCAAGAGCCGCTTTGTTTACTCGAGCCATATATGTAATAGAGGGAATCTATACTCGCATAATGCTATCGGTGTCTGTGATGTTTAACCAATTGCATTCTGTAGGCGCTTCTGGTATACGTTGAAGCGAGTCGTTAGTTCATTGGTCATTCGGCAAAGTCGGTGACTCACAAGTTAAGGCTGTGCATTCCCCACAACAGCGTTAGCCCCTTTCCGACTCTCACTCACTTACGCCCGCATAACGTAGAGCGTAGATACACAGCTGTACGTAAAACGACCACCCAGCAAGGACGTCGTTGCCTCTCGTGGAACCCAACACTTTGTGCAATTTATTCACGCAAATCCAAATGTTTCATTAAGCTCGGATATATTTTACCCACTTTTCTTGTTGGGCCTTAAACTTCCCGGAAATTGTTTCTTATTCTTCTTCTTTTTCCATTTTCTTTTTTGCAATTGTAATGTTGCAACTTATACCAATGAGATGTGGTCGAGTTGTGTAAATATATTAAGTAATACACGCAAGTCAATCAATATTTTAATATATGAAAGCAAATACTGAGTCGCTTTTTTATGCAAAGTATTCCTTGCGTTGATAGATTATTAATTAATTAATAAATAATTGAAAGATAGTGATTGGCAATCATTAAATTATTATTGTTACTAATTTAAGAGTAATAAATAATTATTTAACGTGGATAATTAATTAAGCAAATAATCTAATAATGAATCTGACAATTATTGCCGTGATTTTGTATATTTCCTTATGAATTATAAACGTTGTGCTATTCTAGTGGATAAAATGAAAAAGTTTATGAAGCGTGACACTTTCATATTCATATTTTATAATTTATAATTTAATGCCATCATCATGAACAGCAATCAACTGTTTATTTTGATGATAATAAATTGGATTCATTGTCCCAGAAATAGTTTTCGCTTCTCTCAAGTATTTAATAAGTTTGCCAATTATCATTGGTTGGCTAAATTATTGACGAATATTTAATAAAATATAATAGTTGGCCAAATATTTTTTTTAAATTCAAAGAATCTTGAACGGGTTTGTAACGTTTTTTGTCTTCGATTTCTACCAGGGTTGTTCCTTAAAAAAAGTAATTTCATCGCCAACTTTATTGATTCATACCGAAGTAGTTTCATTTACTCAATAAATATCATTTTCGTTGCATATTTAGATCTATTTTAATTAAAAGCATTTTCTCTCCAATCTTGTTCTGGTATAATTGTTTACCTTTTGCTACAAAGAAATGTTCTATTTAGACGAATAATTTTAATTTATTCAATTATTAATCCTCATGAATAATTACACACGTATAATATTATTTCTGGAATTTTAAAATAGGAATTATTATATTTGCAATTATAATACACATTACATCATTGATTTATTTATTCATACAATTTTATCTGTTTAACCCAACAGGTTCCAATCGTTGATAAATATTACTTGCATCAGGATTTTATTTTTAAATCTTAACAATCATTTTATTTACAAACAATTTAATTTTTTAATACGGCACAAAATAAAAGGATTTACGTAGGTATTCGTAATATACAAAGGAAATCTTGAAATTGATCAATCGTCGACTTTTCATTTACGAAATATCACCGATTCGAACCATGGCTAATGAAAACAAAGCGAGTGCGAGGGAAGGGAAAAGGGGAGGGTGGAGGGGGGGGGCGAACGGCGAGTAGGGCCAGAAAAATCCGCCCCTGTTAGAGTCCCATACGATTTGCCAGCATGGAACAGACCGTCGCTGTCCCTCCTTGGGCCAGTGGAAGCGATCACTCGTGCGAGTACGATCGTTTCACGGTTCCGTATCACGTCTCGTGGTAGAGGCCGCGTGATCTTCGGCGTGTGAAGACGCGAGGAAACGTCACGCGAGTCTATCGTCCCTTGACTGACAGTCGAACGCGATTGGATGACACTCGAGGAAAGAGCCCATTCCCACGGCGCGACGGCTGCGAACCTTCATTCCAATTGACCGCTCGCCGAGATAAGAAAGTGATCTGTCAAAGTGATGTCGCAGCGGGCCGATAAACAATCGTGCCAGCGTTCGGCCAATTGATCGGCCGTCATTGGCACGTTCCGGGGGACTCGTTCGTTCATATCGTCAGTTAAGATTCGCGTGGCGTCGTTTTGTGTGTTTCGCCAAAAGTGACTCGATGACGGATTGGCGGGGTGGCTAGTGCGGGCAGCCACCGCGAACCGGAAGTCGTCCGCGCTTAACGTCGGTACCACTAGGCCGCGGGATAATTGTGCTCGCAATAATCGTACCTACGACGATGGTTCACATGAGTTACGCGCAGTGGGCATGCTTGCCCAGCACTTACCGAAATAAGGTTTGACTCCGATTTTGCAATCTTCTAAGGAACTCCGGGTGTCTTGGGAATTTCCTGGGAAACGGTTTGATTTAAAAGATTCATATTGATGGGAATAAAGTTTAGGGGGATAAGAATTATAGTGAGTCGCTGTAATTTAGACTGGAGAAAAATTTACCAATTTTTGATAGAGAGTTTGGTGATTTAGGATTATACTTGCAGGGTGTCTAAGATTATTTGTCATTTCGATCAAGTTTTTAACGTGTGGTCGTATTGGATGCATTGAGAAAAATGTGGCAGATAATATTGTTTCAGATACATGTTGGTTTTTCAATAAAAATTAATGTTTTCTTTTATGTAAAGTTTTTGTTTGCTTTAACAATTTGAAATGTAACATTTAGTATTAGTGACTTTGCTTTTAAAAGTGTAATATTGGTTCAAAGATTGACATGCATCCAAAATAAAATTCAAAACAGTAATATTTTTTGTCATATTTTCCTCGGTGTTTCCTCGTGAGGATCGTTAAAGTTCTAAAATTAGAAAAAAATACGGTGTTGACGAAACGATACATTAATAAGTACAAAAATAATGTGTACGATTTGACATTTTTCGGATAAAATTTGAATAAACTGTTTTATAACTATTCTCATTTTGCAGGAACTTTTTCTGATTTGTCATATTATAAGATAGATAGTGAATTTTATTGGCATACAAAGAGATACAGTTAGATACATAAGTCATATTCTAATATACTGGTTATGAAAAAATGACATCTAGTTGACAAAAATAGTAAAACAAAACACGTTCATCATTATCAGTAACAATTTATTCAATGCAGTGTATGTAAACAAAGGGAACGGTGATTTTTTTTTTCGGCGTGACACTGTTATTTATCACAGTTATTTTGAAATTCTGCTTATTTTACGAGTAAATATGAGAATAATGGTTCATAAATTAAATTAATCAAAATAAATATTTACTCAGTGGCTTTTGATATATGTTACAAAAATGTACGAGTTTTCAGTTGAAAAACAAACTATTTTTCAAGCTTACAATAATTATAATAGTTAGTTTATATTAATAGCAATAAATAACAGTTATTTATCTAGATATTTTTACTTACAATTTTTTCCTTTAACAAATTTCCTGTCAATTTCTTGAATTTTATAAAACGGTTTATTAAAATCTGATAATTTATAATTGAAGCTTCCATATTCATAAACCAGTGATATAAAATATAATAACCTGAAATGTTCGGCGCAAATTAAAATTCAGTTCACTGAAAGATAATATGCGCTGCATTTTAGATGATAATACATTTTTTTTTCTCCGGATATTGATTTAGTTCAAGACTTATGATACTTAATTATAATCGAAGAAACTGCGATAAATTAAAGCTGCGGTATAACGCAAGTTTTTAAGAGTGACTTAATGTACGGAACTTGAAATTTTCACAAAAAAAAAAAACTCCAGACATTTGATTTCCTTGAAATTAAATCCCCTTAAATATATTAAAGCCTCGCGGGAATTTTAAACTGTTATATTTTTATGAACAATTTTAAAGACTTAGAAAGTAATGGGGTTTACAGTGTAAGGCAATAAATATTGCAAAGTAAATAAGCAGGAAGACAATGTCATGTAACAAATACACCGGGTTTTATTGTACATTTGTGGTTGCGGATGTCTTAACTTTAAATTCTTATTAATGATTGTGATTTATGGAAAGCATTCTTCCTCGGTGTACTTTTACATCCCCCCTCCCCCCTCCAAGATATTTTGTATAGCATCCGATGAATTCTTGTATTTTTCATCCTCCTTATAAAGTAATTTATTATTTAACGTAACAGTAATAAAAATTAAAACACTCACTTTGGCAATAATAATATTTCCAAGATAAATAACATTATATCTCGGTGTGTCAGAAGTTAACGAGATTTTACTGCCTCTGATGATTATTTTTGAAATGTCAAAACATAAAAATCTATATCTCAAGATATTTGATAACTTGTTATGTGATTTTTCATTAACTCGCGCCACACAATTTGAGGATAAATAACGAAAGTCTTCCAGTAAGACGAGTTTTTGAAAGGAAGGATTGATAATTTCGTAAAAAGGTTAATTTGTTTACCCGTGGTATTGAGTCATTACTCTTTTTTTTCTCCCTTCAAACTTATGGATTGAATGGCGGGAAAAAAGAAACGACATTGACGTGATCTAATCAAATAACAATACAGTCGGATAAGTCTGCAAAAAAAGCAAATAAATAAAAAGAGGAAAGAAAAGTGACCGCAAGAGGCATTGCTTACCTCGAGTGTGACATTTAGAAGATATCGTTGTGGTGTTAAAATTACGCAATTATAAATTCCTCGGATGGGAATAAATTGACGTTGCGTTGCGTTTTTGCGCTCGGCAACGACAGGCCGATTATTAAAAATGATTAGCCATGGCAGAAATATAATTAAAATGGGCTGAAAATTGGCATTTGTGGAAACGCCTTAGAAATGGCCCAATTCGAATGGGATCGAGCATCGTGGTCTAGCAAAATTTTTTTTTCTTTTTTTTTGTTTCATGGTCCAGCGGTAATAATAAGGTGGAATTTTCGTTGCCACATCGGAGGCCCGTTTTTGTGGGCCCAGTGACACGGACCATTTATTGCGATAGCGCGGCGAGATGTTTAACAACGCGCGCAGCATCAAAATAGATATCCGGCAATTTCTTGCGGTCTTAAAACCAGGCACGAGAAATTTTGTTGCAGGTTTGTGGATATGGATGAGCGATTGCCAAAGAAAATCGCGCATCGATATTTAATTCGGTTGCTTTTATTGCGGCGCGTTACATAAAGCAATTTTATCGATGGAAAGTTGCATTCCGCCATTTTCCGCTGGATGTGTAATTGTATAAAATTATTAATATGAATCATATTAATAGCATCGCGTAAACCCGATCATTAAATTTCACATTTCCTTTGCGAAACTTTGTTGCTATACTGGCAAATAGTCCAGGAGGAAAAGAAATTTAGATAAAAAAAATTAGTATACTGTATTTAAATAAAGTTCATTTGCATGTTAAATTTTCACCTTTTGGAAACTTGGATTAGATGGAGTATCTGTAAACTTTTGAATGAGTAATTTTTATTTCAAGATCGCGTATTATTAAAGAATACTTGCATTAAGTTATTTAAAGCGAAATTTGTTTACATGCAGAGGAAGTTTTATTTATCGAAATATCTCTGAAATTTATGTACACGCAAATAAGTATGTAAATTTAAATACGTAGTGTAACGATACTTACATATGAATAAGATTTTTGGTCGTATATAATTTGTGTGTAAAATTAATTTTAACGTAAACAACTTGTAACGAAAATTGTGGGAATTTCGTGCAATAATATTTTTATGTCACATTCTTTCTTTATGATAATAAATTATATCGATAAAAAAGCATACTATAAATCGAATCAGTATTACAAAGCTATTTCATTGCATTAAATTATGACATAAATTATAGTAATATATTTGCTGATTTTCAAAAGTTTAATAAAATTATATGAAGACATAAAATTGCCTGGATACACAGTACGTATAATTGATGCCAAATACATTTTATAGTTTACAAAAAGGTGCACGCAAAATTACAGTATATATCACTAGTAAAAAAGAATGGATAATGTAATTTCTTGAACTTTATGTGATTTGCTTAATAAGTTTTAAAATATTTGCATACTTTACAAAAAAAAAGAAAAAAAAGCAGAGTAAAATTATATAAGCCGCATGGATACCGCTCATAAAGTGAAATGATAAATTATAATGCCATTAAATTTTATAAATTTTACTTTTATGCCTCGTAAAAATACATTAAATAATGCAATTAACTTAGAAATGTGATATAAACGATGGCCTCAATTCCCTTATTATGTCAAAGTATTAGCCTAATTGCCGCAAACATTTGAAATCGCACCAATTTTACAAGAATTTTATGTGTTTATAAAACAAGTGAAATTACACAACTTCATAACAAATCGTGTGAAACCAACCATTTTGTACTTGTTGTATAATTTTATTCGCAAGCTGTGATTGTGCACGGTGATTTTATTAGCATTAAATTCTGCATTTCCCTTTTAGAACAATTCCAACAATTTTTATGCACACTTGACAAAATACTTGAAAAAATAGTCATACTCGAAAGAATTATAAAATTGCACTTCTTACGTAATATTTCAAAACTGTATAATAGTTTTTAATTCAAGAATGCTAAAAGTTAGTCTTATGTTTAACTTTTTTTTTTTATTGGCAATAAAAATTTCCACCTTTTGAAGTTATCCATGTGGAAAAATTTAGTCTGGATACTGACATCCAGACTAAATTTTTCCACGTGGGATATCCCTAAATTAATATAAAAACTTTTAAGTTTTATTACTACTTTTTTCTCAGTTTAACAAACAAATGGAATACTGATGAAATCAGCAATATTATTTTTAATTGAAGTTAAATAATAAAATTATTATCTGACTTTACAATCTTTCGCTGTAAATTCGTGAAAAATAATACAATACAAGTAATACAAAAAAAGGGGGGAAAAATGCGACGACTTATTTAAGCGCGTTCGATTGAAAGTTTAAACCGCAGTTTCAAAGTAGAATGAAGCAATTTTTCAATCATCCCCCAATAAACGAAAAGTGCAGGTTTATTTAATCTGTTCATCGACTTTTTGTTGCATACATTCTGCTTGATGAAAGTAATTGAAAATGTATGTACCCGACGAGAAATAAAAATAGTTTATAAGTAAATAAAAGCTGCGCTATATCCTTTCATATCGTGGGGCGCTATATAAAATTTTCATTGAATACGACACCGCAGTTGGTTGTTGCATATTGATTTCACTAAAACCAAGTGACAGGATTAATTAATTTGATGGAAATTGATTCGACCGTCTCTTTGAACAATTTCAAAGCATGGCGGTATATTTTCCAACGGGATATTATTTTAAGATGTTCGTGCAATTTTTGTTTGCCGAGCAAAAGTAGCCAACTTCAATATAGTACACTAAGAAAAAGGAGATATTACAAATTAATTTTTTTTTTCAACCAATTTATGGAAGTATTGGAAAAGGGAATATTTTTCTACAAATAATAGTAAAATTTGATAATTATATATTAGATTTTTATATAAAGGTACTACAAATTATTTCTTTTAATTATTTTTACTATTATTAACTTCATTTTTTTTGGATACAGTCTAAATTAATATAATATATTTTAAATTTTACCATTACTTTTTTTATATGTATAATAACGTAATGTTCAATCCGAGCTTATATATAAAAAAAATTAAATTTAATTTGATTTCACGGTGAAAAAAAATGTTCAATATCATACGAATGCATAACATATTTTTATGTTTACTTTCAAATTTCCTTACACTTTACGTATAGTTTTACTTTCTATAACTGTGCACTGAAATAGAATATATATACTTCATCTCCATGCATGATACACCCATAAAAATATTTCATTTACTTTTAAAGCGTTCACATTTTTGTAACAATTTTGAAAGCAGTTCCTTGACTTGGGGAAAGTTTTGATCCTTATTAGTTATAAACTGTGCAGAATATTTTCCGGGTTAACTTTGGAATATAATGTGTAAAACAATGTCCGAATCTATAACTTTCTTGACTCGTGAAAACTGAAGCCCCCGGGGTTGATGAAACATTTTTCATATCCGCATTCTTTTCATATTCATAAATAAAAGAGCGATATAATTTCACACTTTTATGTTAAACGCCGACAATTTAAAGAGATCTTTTTTTTTTTTGCATAAACTACTTACTTTCTTTTTCCAATAAAACTGATTTTTCCACGTCAAACAATTTTGAGGATAACTTTTTTTTTTTCTTTTAAAATAAGTTTATTATTTTTAAATACTTTATTTTCACTGAATTCAACGACCCAGTGTTATCTCGGCACACGAAAATAAACATAGATAAAATAGCTTAGGTTGAGGAGTTTATATAATGATTCATAATCGCAAGACAGATCGCGCCAATGTAATTTATCGAACATGAGCTCGTGTAGCGACGTATGTTTGACTTTTTTCGCCGCGGTTTGAATATCGCGGCTTCATTTCGCCAGTCTTGATCTAATTTCACTCCGTTAAGGTCAATGTAACGATCCGTGTAGAGTAATCGGATCTACTTCGCAGCGGTGATAGCCGACTAAGCGCGCGCACATTTGTGCATCGGACAAGATTGATATTTGAGATATTAATGCCCGCCTCCCTTTACCTAGTTAAGCCTCAACAGTATATATATAAATTTGCCAAATGGTGGTTTTGGAGACACGCCCTATTTGGGAGACTAGGTACGTGTTGGATTTTCAAATTTTGCAGGTAAATTTTCAAATTATGGAGGGAAATTTAAAATTGAGTGTTTAAACTATGTTATAAATTTTTAAAAACTAACTAAACTCACTTTTACAAAATTTTTAAAAAAATAACGAAACTAACTTTGCCGGGCCCCAGGAACGTAATTTTAGGAAGTGTCCTC
>JABFPN010002028.1:0-24565 GCA_022817305.1 Leptoteleia sp. ZL-2020
GGGGGGGGGGGGGGGGGGGGGGGGGGGGGTTGTGTAGGCGAATAAAAGCCGCGCGATTGGGGTATAATTAAAAAGTTTCTCTGGACGCAATCGATCGAGCCGAGTTTCGGTATTGTCTTCCTAGTTAGGCTCGTTCGTCCAAGGGCGAGGTGCGCGAGGAGCCCATCGGTATTAAAATCGCAGGCGCCGTAGGAATTGCTGGCGGCTTCGGCACCGGTCGCCGGTGCGACGTGCCGGCGAAATTAATGAAATTCCGCGGACGTCCGACTCTCCACTCGTCAACACTTTGGGACCTACTTTCCGCCGGGGGTATTGCAGCTGCGAAGTTCAAACTTTCCTTTTTTTTTTTATTTTTTCGTTTTTACACTACTATTTTTTTTAACGAACTCACGGTGTTCGATGGACCGAAGATGGGTAAAAGGGCCGGGAGTTCGTGCTGTTGGAGAAGAGTTTGGATGTCGGGGTGGAAAATTGATTCGGGGTGGGGGGTGAGTTTTTTTTTCTTCATTAAGAAGGAAAGGCTTTTAAGTAGCTCGTGGGTTTACCCTTAAATTACATCTCGTTTTTTAAGTGCTGCAAAAAATCGGCAACTTTCGCGAACATGCCTGTTTGGGGTGTAGAAGGGCATGCTTCGACTTGTATACTTCGTTAAAAATCTACGCCAAGGTAGCTAAATGTTAAGGGTAGCAATCTAAAAGGCATCTGTTATTATTTAAATGATTTTCAATGAAGAAAAATGTACTTTTCCACCCGAGGGAAGGAAGGCAATGATGGAGCGGAAAGAAAAATAGAATTTGTCATATTATATATAAACTAGCATATTTAAGATGCAAAGAATGTTAATAATAGTCTAAATTATACTTTATGTACATTATTTAAAATATCATTTATCAACCTTATTTTAGCAATTTTTTTTTTCTCCGAGCATCATAAAAGCACTCACTTGCAAAGCACTCCCTTTTGAGGAGTTCACAAGCAGACACACTCCGAGCCAATTTCCATCCAACTGAATATAATCAATTTAATATGAATGGCGTGTTATAAATTAATTATTATAGGGGTAAGAATAATAATTTTGATTCCGCGCTGAAAAGCCTTCTAATAAGTGGAAAATGACGGCGGTAATAAAGTTGCATTAGAATCGAATTTCCCCGTACCAGCGTCGCGCTCCTCCATTCGCTTTTCAGTGCTACAATTTTTTTGCGCATCACCTTTCAATATGGTTCGAGACTTCCACTTCGCAGTTCATAATGACGTCATTTTATTTAAAATTCCAAAGCCCCGGCGCAAGCTCTCGCCCGATGAAACAAACGGTCTATCGTGAAAAAATTACTCGAATCATCGCGGATAAACGAATTCACCCTAATCCGCGGGATTTTACATACAATTTCGTCAATCGCAAACAATTTCAGTCACGTCAGCCTATAAACGTTTCGACGTCGACGTCCAAGAGGAAATAATACACAAAGCCCTCCCGTTTCTTTTCTTGCAGAGAACAAATCCTGCGGCGAATTGCTGTTTTACACCGTGCCAGTGTCAATCCAGCTTTTTATCAACCTGATTTTCTTCATCCTCACCGCTATAAATTACGGCCAAGTTAAATCCGAAATAAATAGAGTGATGGCGAACTCGAATCATCCGAAATACAAGCGATTCCAAGCGGATAAAGATAAGTAAGTACCGCCCGCAACTTGGACATTTTATGAGCCTTACGTAACTCGCGCACTTACGGCCATTTAAAGGCCATTTAACGGCTTAAGAGCATTTTTCACGCTCGCGCATAATTAACGGCATCTTTCAGCTGGCTCTTTGACGAATTCAATATTTACCCTAAATAAATTTCGAGTGAAATTTGTTTTCGGATTACGTGAGCTTCGCGAGTTATGTCTATGTTTTTGTAAACAACTTAATTCTATACTTAAAGATATATAAGGATGTTTTAGGTGATTAATGTTAATGTTAATTTCTTAAATAATAAAATTTGATGAAAAATTCTCGAAATTATAATATAACTTTCATTGATTGAGTACTGAAAAGAATTCATTAATAAATTAATTACAGATTGATTAGTTACTTAATTTTAATAATACTTATTTTTGAAATTGCTCGCTTTTTACGCGTCAATTTATTTACGTTTTGATGTTATAAGTTTGGAACACTTGAAATCATATTAAATGTATTTTGAAAGGCAAACTTAGATAAACGTGATTATGACATGAATTATGTTAATATATGCAGAATATACAGGGATGAGACGTTGTATTAGATCAGATAGTGCTCGCTGTAAATCTTTGTAAAAAGATCTTTGATACATATGTAAATATCAAAATCCCTAGCTCCTCTACTAGTTGTACGTATTGTTCGCTTGAAAAAAAAGTTAATACCTATTTCTCATAATTTATACTTATTTTATAACGGCACTTCACGCATAAAATAAATATAACATTATGTTCATCCCTTTTTATTTTTGTAATAGGATTTTCGAATACCTCAAAAAAGAAACGCAATAAAAATTATTTATCAAATCTACCCTATTAAAATGAAAAAATACATGGGCAATACTTTTATCGGTAAAAGAATATATGGATAATACATTATTGGTCATATTATATATACAACAGATATAAGCCGTCGTATGGGAGATAATTAAAAATAAACAGACTAAAAGAAAAACGCGACAATTCCAATTTCTTATGTTAAAAGCTTCCTCCGTGAATCTAGACAGTATTTTTAAACATAACAAATTTACTGTTTGCTCCCCGTTATCAGGTACCACATTTCTTTTCAGAAACAAGTGCATAAATATTCATCGTTCGCTAAAGCGAAGAGAATATTTAGTCCGTGAACCTAGACATATTGCTTTAAACTCCACGTTCATCGGTTTTTTCTGATTTAACGAAACTTCAAATACAATGAAGCGCTCTATGAAAATGACTGCGAAAGAAAATTAACCGCTTTTTTTTTATAAATTGCTCTTCGGGCAAAGTAAAGGGGCCACGATAGTAATCCACTTTTTACAAGTGGATTTCTCTTTGGCACTCTTGACGTATAAAAGTAACCGAAAGGCAAAGGGGAGTTCCCGAAATTCTGATTGAAATGACGCTTTAAAGAAGGAAGGAATCGATATTAATTTTTCTCAGAAGTTAAGTAAAATGTGGGTAGGAAGAAAAAAAGGAAACGCGGAAAGTGGAATGTTTTTACCTATGTAATTCAAGTCGCGAAGCCCGGTAATTTATCGCGCACTTTGATTAAAACAGATTGCGAATAAGGATTCCTACGGCGAATATTGCGCGCGGAAGAAATTGTTCATTTTCTTTTGCCCGTTGAATATTGTTTTGTCGTTTAATTCCTGAGTTGTCGATTTAGCAAAGTGTTATTCGAGGGATTCTCGAGTGCGGGAACAAGCGACGATATTGCTCGTAAAACCGCAAGCTACTTTCGATACGTACCGATGCCACTCCGTTCGCGGTTGATGTATATTCAATGCATTGTCGCCACGAGACGAACACTTGTCATGAAAATTGTGAGATGCAGCTCAATTCAATTCATCCATCATTGCAAATAGTTCTCCGCGGAAACAGTTCAATCAAAAAAATTCCTCCGATCTCAATAATAACTGGTCACTGGGCAACTTAACCAATTGCAATACTTAGTAAGTATTTTCCAATAACAATAAAAAATATTGTCATTAACTTTATAGCTTGTATATAGATGTATATCAACAGATGAGGTATAGATGTATACCTACAGATGGGATATAGAAGTATATCTATAGATGGGATATAGACGGATATCTACAGATGAGGTATAGATGTACACTTATAGATGGGTTATGGATATATACTTATAGATGGAATATAGATGTATACCTATAGATGGGATATAGATGTATACCTATAGATGGGATATAGATGTATACCTATAGATGGAATATAGACCTATAACTACAGATGGGATATAGATGTATACCTACAGATGGGATATAAACCTATAACTATAGATGGGATATAGATGTATACCTTTCGATGGGTTATAGACGTATACCTATAGATATGCATCCAGTTTATCCACTCGTATTTTTAGATAACACTTCTGGTCAGGATCAAAAAGACTATTCATTATTCGAGAACGCGAAAGTCGAACATTGTTTAGCGCGGAAAATCCTTCTTCATTCACATATGAAAATTGAATGAGAAAGAGCGCGAAGATGTAAGCCTCGTTAATTTCGTTCGAGGGGTAAAAAGGGACGCAAAAGTGGAGGAAGATCGATGGACTCGTTTGTGTACAGGCCATTCTGTCTCCCCCGACCGATAGCATCTTGATTAATGGCGCGGCTGCGGAGCGCAGATACTTTTCTAACGAAGTCGCGCGCGCATCCTTTCGCACACTTTTTATCTGGGAAACAAGATGCAAACTTACGGCATAGGATGCAGTCAATATTGCGCCAAAGTTTTTGTAAAATAAGTAACTTGTTTGATAGTTCATTAATGCTGTAAAAAGTTCTAAGTAGTTTGCGGTGTAGTTTCGTAAATTATATGCTCAAAATTATCACACAATTTTTTACACTTTTTTCATGAGTAAATGAAATATATGTGCTGTTGCTTTAACAGTTTAAGTTTATTATGATATTTAAGGATATATTTTTAAAGTATGAAACAAGTTTTGTTTTCATTTTTATACAAGTATATTTTTATGTCCTTTATAATATAATCAACCATAAATATTTCTGGAATCGGACATAAGAATAATTTTGACAAATATTTTTGGAATATTCTGGAATATTTCTCACTATTAGTGTATTACCCATCACGAGGATATCCCTAGAAAACTACAGACATCGCCTTTCTGTCTTATTTGTTATATACGATAACAACAATAATTCGCAATAAGATCTCAGCATTTAAGTGTCGAAAAATTTTTAATTAACCGTGCGTCGCTCGTACCGTGCAATTTCATCATAAAACGATACGCGAAAACTTGCCGTTCTACTGTCACTTTTCTCCCGGTCCCGTTTTGCAACTTTTAACTAATTATAAACGCTTCGTAAATCGCCATTACATTTGTTCCGGCGCGACAAGAGAAAGTTTTTTTTTTTGCCGTGAAAACTCCCGCGACCGTTTCGTTGGCCGGTAATATCTTCTTGATTCCCGTTAACTTTTATTTATCTTTCGTAAATTTTTGCGGCTAGAGCAACGCCTTTATATATAACGCAGGGCCGGGCCGAAAAGTTGCCGTTGTCGTCGACAACTTTGGTTACGGGCGCGTAGCAAATCCGACGCTTACCCGGCGAATAAATTAACGCACGCGATCCGGCTGCGTTTTGTTGAATTGATTTACGGCGCCGGGGTTTTAGTGTTCCGTTGTCGGTTTTGATGACTTCGCTCGGGAAGGCTCCGGCGCGGTTTAAATTTGCGTAACGAGCGAATGCGTCATTACGGCATTCGAATTGATCAAATCTCGTGCACTATAGCGGGTTATTGTGGTTTTAAATACTTTACTCAGTCACGCACGGCTGAATCGACGGAGTAAACATTTTCTCGTCGAAAAGATAAATTTTCGAATTATACTTGTAACTGGATATTTAGAGCCATAATGCAAGAATATAAATGTATTTATGATGCAATAACTCCTGATGCTAATTTAACGTGTAGATATAGGAAAGCGGTCTAGGATCCCGGAGAATATATTTCGTGTTTTTCACAGTTTATATTCCGATATGTGGAGAAAAAATTGTTTAATGTGTTTAAGAACTATGTATAAAGATTATTTTGGTTTAAATTACTATTGATATGGAGAATAATTGAAAAAGTTATAAAGATTATCGTATGATGTATTAGTAGAAACTCAGTACGGCGTGAAATTGCAGATGTGATGCTAAATGCGCGCGCAACCGCGCCAAACATAAAAGCGAAGTAGATAAAAAGGATTTGTAGTAAATTAAATTAGTAATAATTGTTTTGTAAAGAAAATTTAACATTTTAACAAATGATGACATTTGCCACTTCTTAATAAGAAATATTAAAACGGGACAATAGAAATCTGATTTACAAATGAAGCACGCTTTAACGCGTACACAAACTTATTTCGTGGATAACAATTTATCATATTTCCGAAAAAGAAATCTTTAAGATTATTTATTAGATCCAAAGTTTGAAATGGATAGAATTTTCCTTATTTCGCGAGGAAAAGGATAACGTATAAAGAACAAAAAACGAAACAACGTGACTCTTCTTGCTCGATTTTCTTTGCCCCTTATTTTCGAACAAAAATGTTAGAAAAGAACGCGCTCCCATAAGCACTTGTGGAAGTGCGACTAAACTCGTGACACATCTGAGTTTTCGATTTCGCACATTTATCTTACACCGGCCATTAAGACGTTCAAAACGTCGAAACGGAACGATCGTTTCAGTCCACGCAAATTATTTGCGAACATTAATTGAAAAAGGATTCAACCATTAATTTCACGCCCAATTTATAGCGATTAAACATGTTAGCGACTTATCATCGCCGTGAATCCGTCTCAAGTGGAGTAAATTTAGCGTAAACGCTAGAACGACATCTTAACCTTAATGATATTAGTAGACAATCCATTGTCATTTGAAAATGGGCGAAGTTAAATTATACACTGAGAGAAATTTATTAGTAGTTGCTACTCTATTTTATAATAACTTGGATATATGTGTAAATTTATAGTATTCTTTGTAATATAATGTAGTATTTAAAAGATTTATCCCCACTCCACGTTGCCACTTAATCTATTCCCCTCCCGCACTGATACTAGAGTTCGACAAAGACCAATATTTTCTCAGGGGGGGAGTTGAGTGGTGGTAAAGCACGTGACTGATGACTGCGAGTTAACGAATTCTATTCCATCATATCAATATTATTAACATTAAATATATTTTCTCTCGATATTTACTTTCAACTATATACCTACACAGAAATATAAGTCAAAGCTTGGACAAAGATTGTTTGACATTTAACTACCGATAATGCTTCATCCCTGACACGCAACACTAATTTACTATAACTCAAACTTGTCGACCAAAGTTGACATCAAACTTTTGACCAATCTTGGTAGTAAATTGGCACGAACTTGCCAACCTTAGTCCAAAGACCTAAATATAATCACCAGGATATAACTCGATCATCAATTCATTATTTGCAGACTATCTATGTGCATCAAGCTGTTCCTCGTGATGGGAATAACCTGGCTGGCCGAGGTGTTGCCGCAAATTTTTGACCACTTCAGCGAGAGGCCTGTATGGATCAATACCCTCCTCGAGATCTTCGACGTGATCAACGCGCTCCAAGGAGTGATCATTTTCGTGCTGTTCGTACTGAAACGCAACGTGTTCCTCGCCCTGAAGAAGCGCTACGAAACTTCCAATTCGCAGTCTACACCGTTCCAATCGCTGCGCGATCCCAACGCCATCAGGCGCAGCGGCAGCAGCGCCACCATCGCGATAACTCTGGTCTAGTGACGTCACGTTGAATCATGGCGGTCCGCGAGACGAGATCCTCCGTTAAGGTGATGTTCAAGGTCTGCTGTCACGGAGTTAGTGTTTTTTTAACTTAAAATAATAATAGTAATTATTTTGTAACATACTGGACAATCATTTTTTAGCTAATCGTTTTCTACCCTAGAACAGAAACTAGTCGTTTTCCACCCTAGGACGGAAACTAGCAAGTTTCGGCCCTTGTCAGTAATCATCTGGTTTCCTTCTTCTAAACAAAACGGAAATAGGGCAGTTTTCGTACACGTGTTACAAATTTTAACCAACATTTCGTGATATTTAAGACTAGTTTACACTACTTTATATTGTTTTTCTTCAAAACATATATTATTATAATCTATAATACTCTCCTAACATGGTAGAAAAGCTGTCTAGTTCATTATGTTACAAAATTATGATCCATTTCACTTTTATAAGGGAAAACATCAAAGCCGATACTGCAAGGCGCTGCCTATGCTTTGAACATCACCTTAAGGGGGATCCGCAAACGAACGTAAATCTCGTTCGCTGTGGAGGAAAGGTACGGCCGCTCTTGTCACGTCAGTGCGGATTTCCGAAAACAAAGATCCGCATTGTTTGGCCGATCGATGAAAGTGCCAACTGATAAAATGGTTTAGAGAACGTGACGGTATTATGACTCTGCGGTCGCGGCGGCGCTGGAAGAGGGGGGGGGGGGGGGGGGGTGGTTCTGTAACGCGTGAATCAGGAATCGATTCCGATCTCAATTTTCATTGTTCTCGCACTTCACTCAAGGAAACGCGTTTGATACTCCGTTTCAATCCCCCCAAAGGGACTCAATTTCAGCGTTAAATAAACTTTGACTGAAAATTGACGTTGCTTAAATTTACCTTGCTGAAGTTGGCGAACGATGCCGCTTGAATTTACCGTCAATTAAGGAATTCAGAAATCAACCGATGAACCAATTACAATGCATCTTCAATAGGTTGGAGTTAAATCAATTTATTTCCATTTTCAGTCATCCGAATGACCGGAAAAAAATTAGTCTTGATCAGACCTACTTAGGGACGTGATAGATCTGTACTAGTCTGATCTGATATCACCAGTTTCGATCAGATCTAATCCGAACAGATGAGACTAATCTAAACAAGATCTGATCTAAACGGATATGAGTCGGGGTGCCTCGATTAGATCTGATTAAATATGATTTAATCTGATCGGATCTAATTAGACCTAAACGAGATATTTAGATGTACGAACCCATTTGATATCAAAAATGTTTCAAACTTAATTATAACCCCTACTAATAATAAATGAGTGCAAAAGTGGTGAAATATATCGCATAAAGTGAAAACTTCTTTTGATTGAAACTAAAAATTCTCGACCAAAGATGGGTATGAAAAATTTTCAATATTATTATAAGAATATGAATTGTTAATTTAAGTTGAGTACCATGTCAAGCTTAAATGCAGAAAATTATGCTATGTTTGGAACAAGGTGTTTACTTATAAGAGCAGAGTAATTTAATTTAAGACATTAATTAGATTTAAGATCTTTGATCAGACATTACGAATATTAAGTTGGAAAATCAATGTTGTCTTGCCAGCGGAATAAAGTTGAGGGAACATTTTCTACACCTTACAGATTTCCAAAGGTATTATGTAAGGTATCCACAAAATTACAATACCAATGAAAGACCTGTTTCAATATGATACAGTAAAAATCATTATATGACGTATATATGAAGTACACTACTAAATTTCTACTTAAGTTAGATATATTGTTTGGCCATTATTGGGATAAGTAAAAATTATCATTATCGTAGCCAAACAAATTCAAAACAGTGAAATCCAAGTAGTTTTCGTTTCGAAATGAGGTTATGTCGAGTCCCTATAGGATAAGTGTATGGTTGAATCAGCCATATAGTTTATGTAATGTTTAAATATTCATTTTAGTCCATTTAATATCTAGGTCCTTCTGCAAATGGAATAAATTCTTACTAAATTAGTTAAAAATTGCTAGAAAACTCATTTACCTACCAAAGAGAATACTTTTTTCCCGTGTATTAATCTACATTTCACATAACAATTTTTACTGTATTGTATCAACAAAAATTTTTCCACTGATATGGTAATTTTATCCTACACGGTATCCTTGTAATCCTTATTAAGGTATAAAAAGTTTGTCTATAAAATTTTTCTGCGTTTGTGACATTTACATATATAGCATCAAAGATCGCACTGTTACGTCAAGCGAATTATTATTAACTTCATAACACTTTATTATTCAGAGGACTATTAATTTTAGTTTCATATTCATCATTTTATTAAGCATCGAATTAACTTCACGCAGAGTTGATTCAGCGCACAAATATTTATTCATTTATTCTTTAAGGTTTGTTTCCATATTGAAATTAGATTTTTCCCCCTTTGAATTGAGATGCATTCCTAGACTGAAAATGCAAGATAAAAAGCATAATACGAAGTTGAAAGATGCAAAATAAATTATGTTTATTTATATATAAAAAAAAATTAACGAATTTACATTGTAAACGAAAAATTTTCATTTTACTCTAACATTCGTTGTACGAATTTGAATAATGCAAAGTAATATTTTTCTTATATTTTCGACTTTTCAATCTTGCCCTATGAAATAATAAAAATCACGATTTGCGAGCGATAACAAAATTATGTAAATTCCTCTTTTTTTTCTTAGTAGGACCCGTCTAATTTAATAAATGTGACTTGACGTAAAAAAATAAATGAACAATAAATTTATTATTTCGTCGAACTTTATCCTCGCTTTACGAAACGGTGCAGGGAACTTTTTACCTAACACGTTTACCCGCGTATAAACATTTTTATATTAAAAACTGAAGCTCTTTTTTTTTGCAGCAACATTTTACTGTGACGAAAGTTTCCGAATCCATCATGGGGGCAAGGAGAAAAAATGACTTTATAAAATGTATCGATAATTAATTGACTAAGATTAAAAATATAATTCACTCTAAACAAAAAAACAAAATTGGAGCAACTTTTTTCCCTCGCAATTACTCGCTGAAGTTATGATGTTAATCTAAAAATTTTTCCACCACTGTTACACTTTAATATATTTTTCTCGATGAAGGACAGCTTTTGAAGTCCGTAACGTAATTATCGAACAGTGCGCGAATAAAAAGAAACCCCCGAGACAACGAAGCTGAATGCATTTCTTTGTATAAGTATCAGTTCGTTATTTCATATATTTATTATACATTTGCAGGGGTGACATTGTCTGCGTGCAAAAAAAAATCTCGCAAGGGAATAATTTTGTGTTGTATTTTATTTTTAATTATAAGTACACACAGATTGACAAGGTTTTTTTTGCAAAAACAGATAAAAAAGTGATAGAAAAATTCAATAGAAATATTAGTTTAAAAGTTTCTCAAAAATTTTTTAATAAATTTTAATAAATTTTTATATAATTAATTTATAAAGAATTAAACCAAATTAATTTTTATACAGTTAAATTAATTTATTATTAAAAAAATGCATCATTTATTCATGATAATTGCTCTTGGATATTAATTGTAATGTTATTGCACTGAAAAATAAATCCAATCGACTGAATGTTGGTCTAAGGGAATCACGCCCGCAAATATTGAACATTTATTTTGATTTTAATATGTTTTTCCTAATTCAATAAAGATTTATTCCAACTAATGATTATCTTCTGTGAACTTGTAGCTATGACTATTGTCAAACTTCGTTAAACTTTGCGAAACTTCGCCGAAAGCTGCTAAACTTTGTTAAAATGTACGAGGAATTTAAGAAAACCCTAATTCAAGTTATGTTGATCTCAACGCAAAAGTACAAAGTTTAGAAATGTTATTTGGACCCAAATTAACTTAACAGTTAAACTTTTGCAAAATGAACAAATACTCCCCCTTGTTATGTGTATTATTTATTGTTCAATTATGATTCTTATTAATGACAATTAATTAATTAACAAATTCATTAATTAATTAATTAAAAATAATTAAAAGTTTAATTTAAAAATAATAGTTTATTACTTTAATTTAAATTGACAAATTTTCTATTAATTATTTTTAGTGAATTTTGATATCAACATCATTATAATTAATAATCAAAATAATGAAATCTTTTTTGTTTATAAAAACCAACATTTTTTCAATATTGATTATTTACAAATAACTCATTTCTTATTATTAATTAATTAATGTGGAATTAAATTGATTAATTTCATTATAATCATTGCGATTAAAGGCTCGTGTGAAGTTGGCCACATTTGTCTCGCGCGACCAACTTCACACTTGTCTAAAATTGCTGTCATTCCTTCCTCGGTGCATTAATATACTTTTTTTTTATCTAAGTTTGTTCCAAGATTGACAAGCACTCGAAACAAAATCAAAAACAGTATCATCCGTCATACTTTTCTCTGTGCATTTATTAATATTACCATAGAATATTAGACGAAAAAGAAGCGCGCGATTAAAGCATTGTTGCAAACTACTTTTTATTTAATTAATTTTTCAATTATGCACTTTTCACCGTTCGCTTAATAATTTCTTTTCCTTTCGCCTCGCTCCTCCGACTCCTTGTTTTTAATTTTGATAATTTCAATTAAAATGTCACGAACCGCGCGCGCTCCGCTAGTCAAAGTTAACGAAAGAAACGAAAAATAAAAATTGGATGGGTGTACGGGGGTGGGGTGGGGGTTGGCAGAGACGCGTAGGGGCAAATCGATATAAAAGATAACGCGCGCCAAGTTTTTATCTTAAGTAAAATCTCTGGTCGCGCCGATAAACGAGCGTATACCACGATTACGTTGAAGTTATTTCTGATCCACGGCGGGCTCGACTTTGCAGCGCGCGCGAACTTGCCCGTCGCAAAGTTCTCCCGAGGTGGACAATTTTGCGAGTGGCTCCGCGCGATCGTAACTCCGGTTTTGCGTTCGCCGGGCGAATCAACGCAGTATTTAACTGCGCGACGGAGGTGACATAAAATTTGATCCCATAAAACGCAGCGCGCAAGAAGAACTGTTTCAAGTTGTACTTTCGACTCCTTTTTCTTTTCTTTTTTTTTTTTTCTTTCTTTTACGGCGTCATGACTTTTGACCGGGACATTAGTAAGGCTCTGCTTTTTTCGACACTCGGTGTACGTGTTTTTAAGAGGTCATTCAGTTGAGAAAGGGATATCGAAAATTTGTCGAGGCAAAAAAGTGCCGTTTCTTTATTCGCCACTTTTTGTACGAATTAAATTTCGGCAAGATATAAGGGAGATAGAAAATTTGTTAAGTTTTTAGAATAATTGCATTAAAAAGGAGTTTATTAAGTCATAATATTATTAGAAGGAAAAAAAAGATAGAAGATATGATAAATAAATGTCATATTTTGATGTATGTATGTAAGAAATAACAATAACAACAACAAAAATAATATATGGTACTTACAGCGCCATCTATTGCGAATCTAAAAAATCTTTCAGACAAAATCTACTCCTTTTTACATAGAGGATTTGAATCTGCGATAAAAATTGTAGATTCCCATCCAAGATTCTAAAACTGCCCCCCCCCTCCCACCTACAGGAGGTGGGATGGTGGATTGAGATAGGCAAAACTGAATGAGTCCCCCAGAGATGAACAAATTTTATTCAGACCTCTTTTTGATTTGATGCACCGTTCTCGAGATATTGCTATGTCTCAAGATAAAAAACTAACCCTCTATGTATATGTAATATTACTATTACTATTACATATACATGGAGGGTTAGTTATAAGTAATAAAATCACGAAATAAATATTTTTTACAGTCCTATTCAATTTTTACCGTCATTTATAAAGCATATTAACTTGCCTGGCGCACGAATTAAAATAGATCTAAATTGACATATTCACGGTTTAATTCCGCTGGTGTTCAAAACGCAATTGAAATGTTTCAAATTAAATGCGTTCGATATGATCCAATATTGCATTTGATTTGTAAATTAAATGTGAAGTATTTTAATTGTTTGTTCGACAAGTTGCAAAGTAAATAATACCACGCTTATTGAACACGAACATCTTTGATTTTTTTTTAAAATTAAATTTATATGAAACATATGATTAATTGATTTTGAATTGTTTTAATCTATCACAACAATTTTTTAAATTAAACTAATAATTTGATATATGTTTTTCACTCAGAAAAATCTTTTTAAATTATAATATACTGTCACAATTTTAGATAAATAATAATTTTATTAAAAGCATTATTTGAGTTAATATAAAAAAAATATTAAATTTGATCATCTAGCATTATTTTACTTTAATCATAAGACAGTAATAATGAAGAGTCAAGAATAGTACCCTAAATTAATTTTTCTTTCAATTGTAATTATAGATATAAAGCTGCAAATAATTGCAAGTAGTCATAAAATTTCATAAATTTCACCGATGTTCGTTGATACAAAGATAATTAATTAATTTTAATATACTGATGTATCCTGCATAAATGTAAGCATTATTACTAGATGAAATGTATAATAATAATAAGCTGCTTTAATTTTATCGTAAATATTTATGAACAAACTCAACGTTTAATTAAATGTGTATAACTTTATATTCACGTTACTTTTGTGCGGGAGTATATGTTTGTAATATAAAGTACGAAAACTAATTAAATTTGAATGAAATCAAATTCAGAACCGGACCGACGACTGTAATGCATAATTAGCGTTTGATTGTTAAAAGTATTCATTAATATGTCATATTTCTAGACTATTTTTGTACTGCTTGCAACAAATATTATCAATTGCTTTGTACTAAATTAATTGTTCCCGACAAATTATAATTAATTCGCGGCCATTAATTAAAACAGTTTAATTAATGTTACATTTTGTTCCAAGGTATATTTAACTACAATGAAACAATAACTCAAAAGACAAGATCAAAGAAAACCATGATTTGTGTTTTAACCATAAAGGGTAAAGTTCAAATTCAATTGGCAATTTCTTTTCTTTTAATAAAAGATTTAGATTTGTTTTCTAATTTCATTTATAATAAAATATTTTAATTCAAAATGTATTATCAAATTTATATACGGAACTGTAATATATAAAATCAATAATTATTATATACATTTATAATGTAATTTAAATATATTATCAATAATGTAATTTGTGTTTTATCATATAACATATAAAGTGTAATGTAATAAATGTAAAAATATTATGTAAACCTTATATTTAAATAAATATGATCTACATACTTGTAAAAAATAAGTTGAGACTGTAAAAATAATATTATTTATAAGAAAAGACAGAATAATGCAATCAATACACAGAGAAATAAAAATATATATAATATATAAACAGTTTAGGTTACCTTTGTACAAGTCAGCATCAATAATTATACAATAAATAGAAAAATTATACTTCCAAAAATAAATTTGTTTTTACAATACGTGTATTGCAATAATGAATCAATTCCATGCACAATTTCGTGGCAAATTACATCCTCGCTATTTTATAGTGCGGTCTTCGTAGATTTGCTTTTCCAAACCGTAAGTAAAGCGCAGTAAAGCGAACGACAAAATATGTTAGATTGTAGGTCGGCATCCTAACCTAAATAGCAGAAATACACCATTGGCGGCGCATTCTCAGCGCTAACGGAAAATGGCGCGCAAATTTGGCGGCGCATTCTCAGCGCCAACGGAAAATGGCGCGTAAATTTGGCGACTCGTTTGGGAGGGATGATGATGCCGCGCTATTTCGCGGCAAATTTAAATCGTGGTTTTTGATATTTTCCGTAATTATGACTGCTACAACGATGTTACGTTTAAACAAGTATCAACTTGGCGTTTAAAATATTGTATTTTTATTCTTATCGTTATAAAAATTGAAATAAATAAAAATGAAATTTAGTTAAAAAGAAAACGTGCAGAATTAAATATATTTCTTTTCTTTTGATAAAGTTTAATTTCATTAAAATGTTTTTTGTCAATTTCTATACATACCGGATATAAATTATCATATGTATTATTTGTATTTTAAGACATGGTCATAAATGCGTTACTTTCAATAGGCTGATATCAAATAATTCAATGATAAGAATGTAAAAGAAATTCGAACATAAAATTTGGAAATAACGAGCGACTGAAAAAGTTATTATGATGTATTCTAAAGTGACGTTGTTTAACAATCCAAACCGGAAAGTCGTTCAATTATTTGCACGTTTAATGAAATAAATTTAACTTTAATGAAGTGATGTAACATGATTTTGTAAATGGCGATTATGTGGCGTGTAAATTATGTGTGTTTCCCTGTGAAGTTATGTAGTCGCCTCTCCTTGACACGGTTTCTATGTACGCGCGCGTATATAAATGTACAAATTAAATATATAAAAGGAGATTTTTTTCAAAAATCAGCGAAAAATCCAAGTCTTGGCGCTCTTGAAAGAGCAATACAAAGTAATACACTACGTGCACTCGACTGAAGGGATTTTATCTGGGTCACCTGTCAAGGAAAAAAAGCGGCGATTCTAATCCGCCGCGAAACAGGAGTCTCCTGTGAAACTTTTCACCCATTTCTTCGAACAGTGCGTCGTCTTTTCAGAATACTTATGCATATTTTAAATAATCCTCTTTGGCCTTTGTTTCGCATTCGCGCAATGTTCCTCCGAGTTGTTTTTTTCCCCCTTCCCGCCGTTTCCTTGTTTGCAGTTCCTTTTATTTTTAGGAGACCACAATGGCTTCCATTCATTATTTGTAATTTTGAAATTTACAAATTTAACTCCGACAAACAGGTTTACCACCGGAACATGATTGTATTTCGGTTAAAAATTCATTTATGATTATTTGAACTTATTTATAATTTATATTGATCAATAGTAAACTGTCGATTGGAAAATAGAAGAATATTCTTATATCAAATAGAATTTCTATTCATTATACGGACGAAACGAATTTCTATTTGCCATAGGAATAAACTATTCTTACAAAGCATGGATTTTCCGCGGAGAATGATTCTATTTATATTAAATAAATGGGTTTTAAAGAAGGAATATTCTTTGCTATTAAAGTGTCTCAATTAAATATTCCTTCTTTTAACAGAATTGCTAATAAATTTAACACAAAAGTTCCGAACGAGCAGTTTTCTTAGCTGAAATAATATTTGCTTATAAATGTATAACATATTTGATCGCGTAATTTTCTTTTACCTATATAATTTATGCACTTTTTTTTATACAAAATGAATTAAATCAAAACAACCGGCTGAAATGAGCGAATAAATCAAGCGGGAGTGAAACAAACGCACGGTTTAATATTAAAATCATCGTTCGGGCGAAAAAAGCAAAATTACAATTTCGTCGAGAGGATGATGATAAACGGCGACGCGGCGGTGCAATAGCAGGTGCGAGCATAGGTACCTCGTATAGTTATCTATTTTTATCCGGCTAACGCTTGTGACAAACCGGCGCTCGTTTTATTCATTTTCGCCCGACTGAAATAGATCTTACGTGTAACGGGCGATTCATTTATAAAATAACACGTAAAGTGACGCTGCCTGCGCAATTTGCCTCGGCCCTGCCCAAAACCCAGCACTCGACGATAAATTTCAGCTTTATAAGCCCGATAAATAGGTTTAATAAAGTGTTGATTTCCGTGTTCGCGCGCGAAAAATTGAATTACGCGCGCCAAACTGATGAGGCGTCTCAGTTAATTCCAATTGCACGGAGTTATTTTTGAAAGGGCGCCTCATCAAATTCGCTCCTTTTTGCCTTTAATTAGCTTGCAACTGAGTTTTCGCACGGCGGAAGAAAGCAAAAAAAATTGATCGCTAAATGTAATTATTGGTATTTTGTCCCTCGCTCATCTGCGATCAAAACTATCGGCGTGATCAAAAGTTTGCAAACTTTTACGAACCTTAGTTTTCTCCTTTTTTAAGGAAACATTTAATTCTGAGGACGATATATCAATACATTTGTTTTAATTGAATTTTGCGAATAAAGAGATACGAAAAATATCAAGTTTTATTTATTTTGCTTTTCATTTTACGTTTCTTTACGCAAATTTTATTATTATATATTTATATATTACCTCAACATTCGTTTAGTAATTATATAATACTCGAGTAATAATAAATTAATTTGTTATTTACATTATTAGATAGCCGTTTTATCATTTCAATGTTTCTAAATTTCATTTAACAAATATAATTTGCGTTCCTATAATTAATAAATATTATTTTAAGTTGTTACAAATACAGAATTTAATAATACAATATGGATTTTGTATCTAACTTGAACTTTAACAGTAAATGATATTTGGCCTGATGATACGAAAACAGCAGGGTGTGAAATAACAAAACACAATATTGATCACTGTGTCTTGTATTTTATACAACTGAAGTCACATTTGGCTCGATTTAGGCAATCGTACATAATTGTAAATTTTCATTCTCGCTGGCCATTCGTTTTATTAAAATTTACCATGCATACAATAACTAATACATGAAGGGAAATAAAGTTTATAAATTTACAATACTTTATAAATTTCTTAGACTGCAGGCAAATAGACATCACAATTTGTTACGCAATATAGTAAAATTTCAGAGAATTATAATAAACACGACTATATAATACACAAGTCTTTGCTTAATTGTGATAGAATATGTCTACATCGTAGTCTAACTTTAATACAATCTTTTTGTTTCATGTATATACAATTCGATTACAATTTGTGGGGAGCGGCACAAAAATTGCCTTCGGGGAGTAACGACTCTGCGCACCCGACTCAAGCAAAAATCACCGTTTATATTATCATTGTAATATTTACATTCTTGTACCACATTATACAGATCCCACGGAGATTTAGGCGCATAATTAAACGGTTATTATTAAAATCGTGGTAAAATTTGATCTATGAAAGACGATTGGCAAAATAGAGCGCTTAAAATTTTGAAATTCGTGTAAAGCAACTGTCAAATCCTCTCCTACATTTCAACCAATTAAAGTAAATCAATAATAGGGAATCAACTAACAACGATGTCTATCACAAGTATTGTTCGAATTATTAAAAAAAAAACGTTTTAATTGATCTTCCAATAAATTGGATAAAAGAAGTGTGAAAATTACTATGCTCACTCTTAAAACTATCTGTGACACTTGTAAAATCTATGTCCTGGACATAGAAAAAGTTTGATTTTCTGTAGGAAGACGTCTGCACGACTCAGATAGATTTTATCTAAGATAAAATTAGATCTGAAAGTTTTGATTAGGAATACTTATACTTCGATCACTTTGAATAATCTCTATTAGATTCATTCAAATCGCGTCGAAGTTTCTCACACGCGATAATGTTTTAAGAGTGCAAGTCTGGTAAAATATATGGAAATAATTATCATTATTATTTAATATCTAACATATTTTACCAGTCTGAAACAATGTTGTCTTGTGCTTTTATTATCTGAAAAGCAACCGAAACAAATAAAATATTGCTGCTATTATTATATTAACAGCAAAAGGAAACCGGGAGCAACGGCAGGCAAATGAATTCCGCTTTCTAGTCCAAGAGCCAGAATTCAGAAACCTTTGACGGAAGCGCAAAAAGTACGATCTCTCTCTGAAGAATATTCGACGTACAATTTTTTGAAATTAACGCGGAAACCAACGATGTTATGGATAATCAATATAATGGACATGGCCGTGGATCGATAAAGCAAGACCACCTAAGAACCTGGGAAAACATAATAACTATTCTACGAAATGCGACGAAAAAGTTTGCGAAATGTTTGCGCAATGAATTTAATAAGAATTTCAACGCTGTCATCGTTTAATATACAATTTATGACTATCCCAAAGGATTTAGAAGACGCATGGCTGGACTGTTTAACGCACTGTAACGCGTACAAGAACGGATATATCTTTGTCGCATTCTTCTACGATTGCCAATATCACCAATGGGATTGCAGATACGCAGGGGTCAGACCGCATCAAAGAGGATTAGACTATCTACGCTTCAGTCAAAGACGAACTTCGTAGGGCAAAGTTGGTAGCAAAGCGGAGTAGGAGTTGTATGTAAAGAAATATATCATTAAAAGAAATTCATGTGCACATTTACATCGACTGAATATTTCTCGGAAGTACCACTTTTATGTAAGAATAAAAAAAACACAAAATAAAACCTAATTTATACGATTCGTAGTTGCAGAATTTGTGGGATACAGCTGCTTCGTTGCTTTTTTTTTGGAAAGATATGGATCTAACGACAGAGTCGCCCAGTAAATGAGAAATTATTAAAAACTATTCTAATGCCCAACTCAACGTCAAAGCTTTTTAAAATTTATACAAACATTTTAGATCTATTATGCACTTTAAAAATAAATAGTGAACCAATTTAGAAATACATTTATCAGAAAGTTTTAATACAGATTTGTGGGACTAAAAAACGAAACGTATGTAACATATGTTTAGTTTTTGTTTTTGTATTTACGTGACATTCTAATAGTTAGTAAACAATTGTTTGTTTAAATATTTCATTTTAAAAGCGTTTCGTTCCCCAGTTCCATTACAGATTTGTGTATCTTAATACTGTTTAATAATTTCTCGTTTATGCTGAGAGAAGAAGGAAATTTATCAACAAACAGTGTACCTCAAGGGAAAGGAGGAATATTTCGAAATGCAAGTAGGATTCAAGTGTTTCGCTCGTCTTCGTTACGGTTTTCGTTCCTCGGCAGTGGCCTCGAGATCCGGATCCTCATTGATTATGGAGATGTCGCGGATGGATGGCCGCCTTGCTCGCCATCCTTCGTGCGGCGCTATTGGTTGTGTCGTCTTCTTTAGTAATTTCGGTCCGGACAATGATATGATGATCGCACTAGTTGGAGCAGTCAAAAGTATGGACAGCACGCACATGGTGACCACGGTCTCCGCGTAGAAGGCATCGTTGGTGTTCTTTTCGTGGACTTCGTCCAATGTAGCCGGACCAAGGGCAGCTTGGACGGTGGCTTTGGCCATACAGGAGAAAGATATGAAGATTTTCTCTTTCAGATTCAGCTTGGATCCGATGCCTACCAATATCGTGACAATTATACGGATGAAAATCCCGGCGACGAGGCAACTCACGCCCAGGTATACGGTGCTACCCTCCAGTTCGGATATGGTGATTTGAGTGCCGGTAACACCGAACAGGATGGGCTCGAAGATCATCCAGAAGATCTCGAAGGACGTTGCTACAGGGTTCTGCAAATGAAAATAGAAATTAGTTTCATGGAATGAAGATGAATTCTTGGATTAAAATTGGGTCGTTGAATAAATTTATGAAATTAAATTGAAGAACGAAAAGGATTGTTATTGTTCTTATTTTTTTCTAAATAACCATTTATACCTTAAAAATAAAAGGCAATTTTATATGTTTATGTTTTGTATTTTGAAATTTTTTATTCTTCAGTCCCATATTTATGAAAGCATGTTGCTTTGGCATTGGTTATTCTGATTCCCCCTGTTACGATTAATGATTGGCTTAGTAATACTTTCATTGTTTATTAAATGAAATGTAAGAAGTAAAAGGCCGCATTAATTTTCCTCCCTCCCCATTCCACCGGAATTCGCAACCGAAGATCAACCGAGGAAACTAAGTTAATCTGAAACTAAGGGATAACTTGCAGTTAAATGTAAATATTGCTGTTAGTAACAAGGCTTGAAATGGAAAGCAATCATCCAGTCGAGCTTTCGAGTTCGATCCAAAGAT
Source organism: Leptoteleia sp. ZL-2020 (assembly GCA_022817305.1). NCBI lineage: Eukaryota > Metazoa > Arthropoda > Insecta > Hymenoptera > Scelionidae > Leptoteleia > Leptoteleia sp. ZL-2020. Next base: position 21,202 of record JABFPN010002028.1, read on the forward strand.
GATCGAAATTTCACGCATTTATTTAATTTGGACGTAGAACTCGTATAGTTCCGCTGGCTGTATGTAAAGCAAAGCTATTCAAACGTAGAATTCTTGAAGTGGGATGGCTTTTGGAACTATGGTGATGTTTACGATAGGACCAACAATTAATTTTCCGTAACTACATTTATTGAGGTCATACCAGTACAAATATTATTACATTAAACTATTAGCAGTTGTTCTCTCTCTCTGTATTCCCTTACGTTTAGCCTTTTTTACTTTTCATGCATTATCCCATTGCTTTTTCTATTGTATTACTCTGATAAAAGCATTCCACAATTTTTCAGGTATAAGCTTGTGATTGGAGTGTTCCGACTCGTCGTACAAGGTCATGTTATCGTGTAGACCTGAACGACGAGTCCGTACACTACACTATGGTACTGGTTTTTTATTTTTTTTTGTTTAAAAATGTATAAAATTATATTTTATCCATATTAATAACTATAACACAATTTATTTCCATAAGTTAAACAACAAAATGATTAAATATTATTATATATATTAACATTTTATTACAATGTCAGATTATAATTAACGTTTGTAAATTGAAAAGGCAATTTATATTGCCCGTGATAATTCAATTCACTTTGTAATGTGCTTCTTTAAGGTAACTTGGCAGATTAATAAAAAATTTTAACTTTCCCAAACTCAATTAATTAAGCGGCGAGCGAGCTTAAGTCATTCCTCAGCGGAGACCTCAAATTTTTACGCGGCGGAACAAATCTTTTTGCCTTTTAGGGTCGATATTGTTTATTTTGACTGCTAGAATTAAAACTAACTGTGTGATTATGATCTCGACGGCTTTCAAGATAATTATTTTTGCGTAGCGCAGCTGAGCCCGGACCTTGAATCCCGAAGTTTCGACGCGAGATCAAAGCGGGCAAAGTTTCAAGACTTGCATTCATAAACTCATACACGGTGCAAAGAGCAAATTGCACAAAAGATAAAAACACGAGCGTGCAAAATTATGATTATCTAATTCAATTTGTATATCTCCCCATTCGTTCAATCTAAATGGACGAACTTCATTTTGATTATAGTGATGACTTTGATATGATTTCCTCGATTTTCGTTTTATGAATTATTTTATCGCATTATCTTCATTAGCATAACTTCGTTTCATTATTTATTTCAGATTAAAGTTTTATTGGATTATTTAGTACACTTTAGATGCATCTGTTTGGAAAGTCCAGGATTTTGAAGTCAAATGTAATTGCTCGGTTATTACAATTGTTTTTCATTATTATATCTGCTTTTGCAATTGTTACAGGAATTATAATTATTAAATAAAAAATACACCTAGAAAAATATATCCAGAATATAATTCTTACTGTATTTTTAAGTAAAAAATATTATTGTTATACTCCTAATGTAAGTATAGCTTTCAATTACTTTGTCCACTTTCGGTCTCCCGTTACGTTCTTTGTCTTCGACGTCAAATTCATCATTCTTCAATTTTTTTCACTTAAAGCAACCTTTTATATCAGACAATGTTAACCATAACTTAACGATGGCTGTTGTTAAATAACAAAGACTTACTTGTAAATCTTATAACAGTATTTTCTGGATATGAATGGAATAACGAATTGTTTTATAATAATAGTTTTAAAACGCAGCAGTCTTTGAGGTTCTTTTTTCCCCAATATCATAATTATATTCAAATTTAGATTTTGAATCATTCTTATACTTATAAACTTGTTAAATACACACGACAGCAATTTAATGAAATGTTTTGCATAAACGAATGCGAACGTTCCGACTTACGAAATTATTAAAAACAAATGTGGCTCATGTAAGTGTCATTTTGATTAAGCCGGGGGGGATAAAAAGCGCCGGGAGATAACGACGGTGCACGCGGAAAGTCCAAGATGTCAAACGCGGCGCGGTAAATAACGGCCGGTACGTGGTCGGACAGGTAAATTAGTGTCCCGGTTCCGGGAGACTCGCCGCAAAAATGTAATATTGTCTTCGTCTCATTTTTTGGGAACTTTTTCAATTTGTCCTTCATTGTGCCGCGACACGACCCGCGAGCCGTAATAGCGAGACTTTCGCGTAACGCGAGATTTTCGCCAGCATTTTTCGTTTATTTAACGTAAATTCTTTTTTTTTTTTTCACCGCAACCCGTCGCCGCGTGAAACTTTAAAGCGCCATAAATTTTTATTAACGCAGAGATTTCGAAAAGGTAGCGCAACTTTTTTGCCTTTGACGTTTCAGTGTCAGTTATTTTCACTTAATTATTTTCTCGTGCATCTCATTATACTTCTGAAACACTTATATACAATTAATTTATCTTTTATTATATATGTACTCAAAAAACTTTTACAGTATTCTTAATTGAATCTGAGAAATTGTATTTTAAAGCCTATGTTATAAGGCTACCCGTACGACGAGTCAGAACACTCCAATACGCGGATCACGTGGGAACAGGAGTCATCCCATGTGGTTCCCCCTCCCCTTTCATACATTTAGGCTTGGGCGAATGCGGAATGCTTTCAAGCGGGTAAAATAAAAAGATAAACAAACAATTTACGAGTATGTAATATTTGTTTACATTTGCAAGAACATAAAAGTAGAATAATTTGTAAACAAAAGCGAACCTCGTTTACTCTTTATATTTTCAAACCATTTTCTCCTCCACTTAAACTTCTTTCCTTTCATCCCAATCAAGTCCACCTTTCATCTATAATTTTAACATTTCATTTCACTTCGTTCCTTCCCTCCACGCCCATCTAAAACAGTCAATTTCCTTAATCCTCAAACACCTACTCCCAACTTTTCCTTATCTCGTCATCTTCACCTTAACGTCCCCATAAAATTCCGGTCTTTGTTCCCTCAACAATCTTCATCCTCAATCATCGCCGCGGATTAACGCATCATCTATATTAATTTCAATCTAAATTGGAAATCGGATATCCCGGAGAGTCCGCGAATAAAGCCCGTTTACTTCGGGCGCGCATATAAAAATCCATTAATTATTCGACTCCGTTTCAAATTAATGCGCGATACACGGCGCATTATCGGCCGCGCTATCAATCTACCACCCCCCTCCCTTTATTTTTGGCAACGTCCCTCTTAATTAAAACCGCGCGCCGTCGTCGTTCAAGCGCGCGCGCGCGCATTTATATTTATCGCGGTTATAAATCATTCGACGTCGCGTCGATACCTGAAAAGTATCCGTTTCGTTGAGTCGCGATAATGAAACCGTTCCGTGGCAATTCTTAACCGATGTTCCGGCGGTTTCGGCGCCGTCAATGTTATTAATTCCGTCGGCGCGGCGTTGCTTTACTTCATTATGTCGACTTAGCAGTCAACCCCCCCCCCACC